>JBBBDQ010001305.1:2447500-2480000 GCA_037127315.1 Ascarosepion bandense
GAAGTAAAGAAGAGATAGAGCCCAGTTCCAAATATGGGTAGTATCTGTTTGAAGTTATTTTGACTGTCTTAGATGGTATGACCTCTGAAAAAACGAATTCCCCTGACTTTAGGCGTCTATTTGACCCCATCACTGTGTTGACCTGAATACCGTGTCTGACTTATTTTTACATATCTATATATATATATATATATATATATATATATACACTACCGACCATTTGGGACCACTTAGATTTATTCTCTAAGAGAAAGAAATAACAAATTTTATGTCTTAGAAGACTAAATATAGATATATTGCATTGTTGCTCACAATTCTATAATAATTAAAACCAAAATTAACATAGAGTAATTTCAAATTTAATTAAAGTTAATTCATATTTTCTTTTCATCAAAGAAACCACCACAAGCCTTTATTACTGCAGAGCAAATCCTTGGCATTCTTTCTAATAACTTATAAAAATAAGTTGGTGAAAGTGATTTCCAAGCATCCTGCAAGCATTTAAACAATAGTTGTTCATTTTTAGGAAATTTATTTCAGAACTGTACAATCAATTTCATCTCTTATTCTCCTTCTTTAATGTTGGTTTCTTAACTGCTACACAGCCTTTAAGCCCAGCAGAATGAAGTTGTCTCTTAACAGTAGTAACAGATACTGGATATTGCTGAGTAGAATTCATTTCAATTGTTAATTCTGGAGGGGTTTTTCTTCTATTCCTCTTGCTAGATATGATCAATATTCTACAATAGATATTACTCTGGGCCTACCAGATCTTTTTTCTGTCAATATTTAACTCAGTTTCATGAAATTGTTGAAGGCAATAATGCACACCATTTTTTGATAGGCTTAATTTTTTAGCAACACATTCAAAAGAATTTCAACCTGAGCTCTTTTTTCAATGCTTATCTGTTTCTTCCTTGCCATTTATACCAAAGTAATATTGTTTACAAAAATAAATTATATTGTAATTATAATATCTGAATAAATCTGAATTTTTGGCAAAAACTTGATCACAATAAAAGGAGTAAACTGAGTAAATGTTTACTTTAAAGTTGAAAAGAATATTTTTTTTACTTGGCGTCTGCATATGAATAACAAAAAATATAAATTCAGCAAATTTGATTCTGCTAAAAATGAAATTTTATAAACTTTGTGAAAAAAAAATTTGGATGGTCCCAAACTTATGGTTGGTAGTGTGTGTGTGTGTGTGTATATATATATATATATATATATATATATATATATATATATATATACACATGTAAAAATAAAATCCTATACACCTAAATATATAAGAAAAGAAACAAAAATAAAACATTGGGACTTAAATATCCATCAAGAGAATCAGTAATTTGTTCATTTTTGAATTAGGCTTGTGATTTCTGCTTCTTCACTTTCAATGGATCAACATTCTGGACTGTTTTTAAAGTTTTCCAGTTCAAATCCAAATAAGCCAAGCAGTTTGAATTTATTTCTCTATACTTTTCCAAGTGAGTAGATCCTACATCATGCGGTGCATTGGATATCAGTTTAGAATGAGAAATCAGTGTCAATACAGATATTTTAAATTGAGTAAAAATAATACATTCTTCAGTGTATTTTTTATTGTTCTTTTGAGTTGTTTGGACTTTACTTCAATTGTTTGAGGGTTATCTGTATTTTTCAACAATTTATTCTTTTGTTATATTTTGAAAATGAATGTTTGGAACTCTTCTGAAACAATTTTGGAAGCCAACCAAGAAAAATATATTGATAGAGTTTATCTAAATTCTCAATACTTTGTTCAATAAAAATATTAAGTAAGTGGAAAGAAAAATGACATTTAGATTTATCATGAAGTGATAGTGGAAGGAGGCCTTTGAAAATTCGATACTGACAAGACCTATTAAAGGCAAGAGGGGAAAAGAAAACAATGCACAAACTACCTTGAATAAAAGGATGAGAATCATGGAGGATGGCCAAACAGCTATGTCTCCAGTGTCACGGAGAAGAACCACGTTATTAAATATGTGAATAAGTTTTCTGTGTGTTTGAAGAAAGCAAGGATTAATATAATTTAATATCTGACAGGAATTCTGTTAAAAATAATATTACATCTTAAAGATAAATGTTTCATGAACCAGTATTGAAAAAATTCCTTTAAAATTGGCTGAAAACACTATTTTATATTCATTTAAAAGTGCTCACTAATGAAAGCAATTTCACAAAAAAAGTGAAAGTGAGGCCGTACGCTAATTTTGGTGATCCCTACAAATAAAAAAAAAAATGAAAGTAAAACACTTTCTCCAGATAAAAAAAATATTTTTTTTAGTTTCTATGCAATATATTCAGACTATCAACTGTCATTTAGGTTTGGCTTACCCATATTTATATTGTGTCCAGAGTAAGGTAGCGGGCTGGACAAGATTCACTCGTGGGTCGGATGTGGGCTGGGGGTTGCTGACTGCTGCTCTAGAAAGCAATGGCAACCTACTGAGGGATAATATTCTGCCCAGTGAGTCATGTCTCTTTAGAGACATGATCGCCCAAGCGTGTCTTACGTATGGCACTTAACTGACTGACTGACTTCTCTCCTCTGATTCTGTTTGGGGGGTCATTTAGAAGAACTTGTGGTACCATGTCATCTTGACAGATGCTACCACTTTACATTTTCAGTAATCAGTTCTGCAAGAGAGAAACATTCTTTAGAGAGAATCTTTGTGTTTCTTTTGTGGCAGTCATTTATTGCATTAGCTGGAGACCACTTCACCAAAAAGTAGGGATCTTTGGAAGTTGATAGCCATCTATACTAAAGATGTAATCTTCTCACACAGTTGTGATTTTTTTTTTTTTTTTTTTTACATAGGATTGCGATCTCTTCCATGAAGTACCTCACCAATTATATTAAAAGGTCTGGAGTCAATCTCTGATATAACCCAAGAAGATTCAAAGGGATCTGAGCAATTTTTTTTTTTATTACCAATCCTATTTAAAAGAAAAAAAAAAAAAACACACAACTGTGTGAGAAGATTACATCTTTAGTATAGGAAACTTCATCTTTGAGGAAATTGTCCAGCATTTGCTGCCATACAGGAGAATGGATATCACATAACAGTTTAGTACTCTTTTGTTTCTAATGAATTTTTCTTTCTGTTAATACTCTGCTTAACTTCTGAAATGCATCTTTAGCCATTCCAACATGTTTTTGGAGCTCAGTGTTTCGCTTTCCATCCTCTGTTAGAATATTTCCCAGATATTTAAATTTCTGTACCTACTTGAATTTAATATCGCCAGCTTGTAAATTTTCATTTTTCGCTAATCTGCTTTCTGTTTTCTTGTTTATACTTAGCTCTTCCTTCTTGCTTTCTTTCATTAACTTCTGTAGAAGCTTTCGTAGTTTACTTGTTAAGACTGTGGCTGCAAATAATGAAACCTGGTAGAACTTTTAATTCTTCCAGAATTACGTTGCTGTCTAGGTTGAATAAATCTAGTGAGAAGACACATCCTTGCCTTACACCCCTTTCTATTTTTGTATATTTATTGAACTCATTTTCTGTCCCTATACAGGTAGTTTGTTGCCTGAATAGGTTCTTGATTATCTTAATGTTTTCCCAATCATGTCATGGTTGTTAAGCAGCTCTAATAAGTCTTTAATTGGAACCTCTTTGCATAATCTATAAAACACAGGTACACATCTTCTGCATTTTTTTTTTTTTTTTAAATCATATCACCCCAAGCAAGGCTGTAATGCCACTGATGTGCAGGGGGCTACATAAGAGTGAGAAGATTAGAAAAGAGAAAACCGGAAACCGCATCCTAAACAGGAAACAAGGGATGAGCCTCTTCACCTGTTCAATTTGTACTGCTCTTTCTAATAACATTCTAAGCACAAATATCATGTTCCTTGTTTCAGTATCTTTGAGGAACCCACGCTATTCTTGTCCTATCTCTGGTTTGCTTCTTCTGTTCTATTTATTAGAAGTTGAATGATGAGTTTTTTTATGTGGATCATTAGACTGATTGTCTGGTGGAGTTCGCCTTCATTTGTGTCTGGTTTCTTAAGCAGTGCTATGAAAATAGATCTGCTTAGGTCTTACAATATGTCACCACTGTTATAGATTTAATTTCTTATTTCTGTGATCTTGTCTATACCAAAATTATCTAAGGCTGCCAGCATCTCCATTACAATTTTGTCTGACCCTGTTTCTTTGTTTCTATTCAATATGGCCAGTGCAGCTTCCACTTCAGTTTTTAATATTTCCAGTCTGTCAGTATTTCGTTGTATTGCCAGTTGTTCTCTTTTGTTATGGAAGAGTTCTCTGATATATTTGTTCCATCTCTAAAGTATATATTTTTTTCTTTCTCTAAGATGAGCATCCTTCGATTTTCATGCATCCTGTTGATGAGCATGTCTTTTGTTCTGTTCAGTCAGTTGAGTGCCATACGTGATATACGCTTTGGGTGATCATGTCTAGAAAGAGGCATGACTGGCTGGGCAGAAGATTATCCCGTAGTAGGTTGCCATTGCTTTCTGCGGTAGACTGGTTGCCAGCCAAGGCTATAGAACGCAATCTGTCCTGTTATTTGACTCTTATCTAGAAGGGAAAGAGATGTATTATATTATTAAGTAGTAGTTAGTGGGGGATCAATTTATTACTTCATCACAATATATAACTGATCCCCCACTTTATGCCCAGTAGAAGCCTTAATCATGTTTCCAACTATTGTATTCAGTCTGTCAGTTAAGTGCCATACATGATACACGCTTTGGGCGATCATGTCTCGAAAGAGGCATGACTGACTGGGCAGAAGATTATCCTGCAGTAGGTTGTCATTGCTTTCTGTGGTAGACTGGTTGCCAGCCAAGGCTATAGAACCCAATTTGTCCTGTTATTTAACCCATAACAGGAGGGAAGAGATGGATTAATACCCTTTCTCAAGGGTATTTGTGCGTAAGTGAATGCAAGGAATTCGAATTTTGTCCTGTTCTCTTATTTTCTCATGCATATCTCTTTTATCTGTGATAGTCATTCTTTCTATTCCTGCACAGTTTTTGTTGAGGTATCCTTCTTTAGCTCATCAGCATTTGTTCCTGACATTCTTGGCTTAACTGTTTCAATTATTTATGTATACCTCTTGAAAAAAATGAATCTGTTTTTATTTTTTCATTTTTTTTTTCAATCAGGTCGAAAGCGCATAGCTCTGTTGAGATGGCTATACTGTTTAATTGTTTTAATTTTTTTTTACTGCAAACGTGCATTTTAGCACTTGCAGTTTGAATATTCTTTGTATTTAAAGTCAGTTATACAGATTTCTTCAAATTCTATATAATGATGATAGGGGGTTATCTCTCTAAAATAATATTGAGAATTTAAACCAGTGTTAATGTCGAACACAACATTTTACTTGAGATTGATAAAAGCAGTATAGCATGTATCCTAAGAAATCAAAGTCTTCAGACAAGATTCGTGATAGATGAAATTATTATTGCAGACTTTGAAGAGAATCAAAGTGGAATTTTTTTTGTTTGATGCATTTCATATTTTAGAATTTTACGAGACAAAATTGATGTTTCTATTGATGTAAATACATGAGCAAGGAAAAGAGAACATTGAACTTTTTAAGCTTTCAAATTTCATTTCTTATATATATATATATATATATATATATGTCTGTGTGTGTGTTTGAGTATATAGTGTAGCCATTTAATTTTATTTGTTTGTTTTTATCATTTTTGTTATTAAGTATCCCACAATGTGTAATAAATCTACCAAGAAAGGTGAAATGTAAAAAAACTGGACACAAATTTACTGTGGTTGATTTAGCAATTAAAGCACTTTCTATATACTTTTATCTTCAAAAATTGCATTCTCTTTTAATTAAAGTGGCATTTTTAAATCATAATTATAGTCACTCATTACAGTGAGTAACTAATGCATTGTGTGGGTTTTATAAAAGATCCCATTTGTGTTCACATAATCTTTTATTTAAATTCCTTGAGGTTTCTCCGATGTATTCCTTCTGACAATTATTACAGGTAAATTCTCCCTCAAGTTTTATTATTTTGTTTTGTATTAAGCTTTTTTTTGTATTTTAGAAGTAGTTGTAAAAAAATTATGTTAAGTTTAGATGAATTCTTTTCAATTAGAGTTGTAATAGACTTGGCAGCTGGAATGATATATTTGTTGGGTTTGTCAGAATGGTTCACTCTTGTATTTTGGAATATTTTATGAGACTTCTGTTTCATGTTAAAGACAAAATAATTAGACTATTTGGAGGAGTTTAAAAGTATTTTCAATGTATTTCTACTTGTCATGTAAATATTGAGGACTACAAATTCTGAGTACTTTGGATTTTATTTTGTTATGGTAAGAATAGAAATTTGAGAACATTTTTATTTGTTGATTGTGATGTTCACTTACTTCTCGGTCATTTTCACTATGGAACAACATAAGGTAATGCATTATATGTTTCTGTTTTGTAAGTGAATTCTATTGTATTGTTTGATTTTGTTTAGACGATCAAGTAATGTAGTTTTGCAGGGATATATTAATAGAGTGCCATCAATATCTTGGAAGTATATGGATTGTTGGCGGACATGTACGACATTACCACCACCTGTAAATTTGTTGATTATCATTTTTTTTTTTTTTTTCATTGCAATATAATCGATTAGAACCTAAACTTTCCAATTATAAAAAAAGATTTGGAAAAAATTCATTTAAGATTTTTAGGGGGTGTTCAGTTTCCCCTACAACGTTATGGTAAATGGATCCTCCATTTTGGAAACATTCGCGTTGGGGTCGCTTTGATGTCACTGAGACCATGTATAAATTTGAAACAATTTGAAGCTTACAATTTGAAGATCAACAAACCCATGGAAAATTTTTAATTATTCCTACTTCATATCAATGAAAAATAAGTTATTTGAAACATTAAAAAAAAAAGTTTTGGACAGTTTCTTTAAAATAATTTTTTTCATTAATTGGAAAAAAAAAGGAAAAGGACAACTTAGTGTTTCCAAAACTGAGGATGAATTTACTAGAACATTGTATGAGAAACTGAGCACTCCCTAAAAATATTCAAATATTGAATTTTTTCCAATTTTTTTTTTTTTGAAAATCGGAAACTTTGTGTATTAATCGATAAGAATACACAGAAAAAAGTAAAAAAAAAGATAATCAACAAATTTACTGATGGTGGTGGTGGTAATGTTGTACAGGTCCACCAGATTGTTTAGTAAAATACTCTGGAAAAGACTAGATTCAAGAAATTCTAAAAAAATCAAAGCTAAAACCCATCTCAGTAGTGAACCCATTGGTAATCCAAATTATTAAGTTGAAATAGCATTGATTGGTAATGAGTTGGCAGATTTTTATGATTTTAACTATTGGTAAGGAGAGGTTTATTTTTTTTATTGTGTTAGGTGCTTTTCTAAAAGATTTATGTATTTTTTTTTTTTTAACAGAAACGTTGGTGTAAAGGAATTTATATTTAAACTAGGGATGAGTTTGTCATATTTATTCTCTGTAGTTGTTTTTAAAAATTAGATTTGAAAACTTAGTCATGAATTTTTCTTGTATAAATTTGTATATACCAGAACATTGTATAATTTTTTAACCTATATTTGAAGTAATACAATTAAATTTACATTAAAGTAGCATTTTTTTTCTCTATGCAAATAAACTGCTTCATATAAATAACTATTCAGTGAAAGCACTTCCTGTTATAAATGGTTGACTGATATTTCAACTTTAGTCTACATACTATTTGGCATACATTAGTTTGCGTACTATTCTTGAGTAATCTTATCTAGAAGAAAAATCTTTAATTTTAAACTAGTCAAACAGATTTCCACATATTTTTGGAAACATCAAATTTGTTTTACTTATTGTTTTGGCACTTTTTACCGAAATGTTTTCATCCAAACTCAAAGCTGTGTGCAATCATTTTGCTAATGTCACTACTTTGAGAATGTATAATCTTTACTGATTGTGTTCCGTCTTTGAGAAACTTGGAGATCTTCTAATAGGAGAAAGATTTGGACATTCTTTTATTTACCAACCCCCCCCCCCCCCCCGTTTTTTTTTCTCTTAAAGATATCTCTCTCTTTTATTTATTTATTTATTTATTTTTTTTTACTCCCAAATTTATATTGAACAAGAAAAACTCTTCAGAAATTTATGATGTTACAACTTTTTAGAAAGACATTTTAAACCTTTTTAGAAGCAAATGTTGCTTCCTGTCTTTTGTGAATGGCTTTTATAAACTCAGCAACATGGTATTTCTTTTTACAGGTTTTTTCGTTGTTTTTCACTTTACCCTTTTATTGATTTTTGCATGTTTCTTTTTGCTTTGGGTCTTTCAGTTCCCTTTACAAAATTCTTTTTCATTTATACTTTTTGCATATTAATCCTTTTGTTTTTCACTTTTTTATATTGATGTTTTATTTCTCCTGTTTCATAAAGCCTCTCTTTACTTTTCTTCTGTTTTTCTTTTTGTTTTACATCTTATTTTCTTTTTGCTTTTATTATTTTTGTCTATTTCCCTTTCCATTACATTTTTCCATTTCGTTTCACTTTTTATCCCATTTTCTTTTTTTCTCTTTATCTGCAACCTTTTCTTTTGTTATCGTTCCTTTCTGTTTTATATTTTCCTAACACAGCCTTTTAAATGTTAAAGAAAGTAACATATTTCATTACTTTTTAATAGTTCTTTTACTTTCTCTACTTCTCAATTGGTGTAAGAAATCATTTTTTTTTCTCCACCCTCCTATCAATTTTCCCTACAGAGAACTTTCCAAGGTTCTTGAAAAGTTAACCTCTCCCCCCCATTATCTGCTCCCTTTTTATCCTTTCCAGATGTTAAAAAAGAAATATTTCAACTGCTAACAATAACAAAAAATCTATTTGTAACTTTAAACTTTAAGTAGCAATTTGCACATTTATCTTTACAGAAAATGTCTTTTTGTAATATTTTTTGTTCCTTTTTATCTTAAGAACTCAATTTATTTCTTCAAACAAGACAATCGACTGCAAGTCGTTCATTGCTATTTGACTTCTGGCAGCATTTCTATTTCACATTTGTTCTTTTACTTGCTATTCATATTTCAGATTATTTACTTATTAAATAATTGTTCTTTTATTTACATTTTTAAAGGTGTATATTTAGTTGCTTTTTAATCCCCTTGTTAAAGTGTCAGACATATTACTTGTATTTAGTTTTTAATTCATTCTGTTTTTTTAAAAACTTTAAATTAAGTCTTAAAAGAAACATATAGAACATGAAGACAAAGACCATCTTTTCATTTAAAGCATAAAATATGGAAAAATCAAAGATGTTCTCCCCCCCACCGACTAATAATAGGTTATTCATTTTTTTTTTTCATTTCCCTAGTTTATCATAAAAATGTTTTTAATCATTAAACATTTTGAACAGCAAAGATTTTTAGAGAGTGCTGAAATGTTCTCGGCTAAACTTACTTTCCAAAATCTGGTCAAATAGACACGCATTTTTTTTATTTTTTTAATTTTTTTATTTCATTTTTTTCAAGGGCTTTTTTCTTGGCTCAAGAATCTTTTGGTATCACCCTGGTTAGACTAATTTGTTATTACTATATAGCCTTGGCTTTTTGCAAAGAAATTAAACAAAAAAGGTAAATACAAAATATGACCAGTTAAATAAAATTTTTTATTTTAGTACTGGTATAATTTCATGGCGTTCTGAACCACTTTTAACATGCACTCCTTAAGTATCAGTGTGGCCAAATAGTCTAAGCATTAGCTTTCCTCCCATGAGGTTTGTGTTTGAATCTCAGTATTGTTGCTGAAGTAACTTCTTGGCAATAACAGCCTGGGGGAACAATTCTAGTGTGCACTATTGTTGGGAAGGGCTTAAAAGCATGTTGACTCGAGCTTTGTGAGTGAAATTGGGTAGATGAAACTGTTTTGCAGCCATAAATAGTTCTCATCTAATGGACAGATAGAATCTATTTAACCATGATTGGCAATTTGTTTAGAGATAGGATCTTGATAAAAACGCCCATCTCCAGCATCCAGGCTAATGACAAGGATTTATTGACTTGAAACTCCCACAGTGACTTAAATTCTTAAAAGAAATATCATGTGAGTTTTCCGTCTGCTGCCAGTAGAAATAACACATGATGATGGCCCACCAACATTAATTACTAGACATTTTTATTTAAATAACCTCTATTCTATGAATAATTTAACTATAAGTATTAAGAATAATATTAACACAATGAGAACAGCAGTTTGCATATAAAAAGTATAAATAAAAATTAACACATTAAAATATTTGCTTTTATTGCTATTTATTAAGCAGGAAAACATGTTTGCTTTTATTTAAGTTTGAATAATCATTTCAACAAGTCCTTATGAGGAACAGAAAACTTTTTTTTCCCCCTCTTCATTCACACATCATTATATATATATATATATATATATATATATATATTATTTAGTTGCGATGATGCTTGTAATTTGTTTTAGTGGTTTACTGATAAGATATTTTGGCAAGCAGGTTTTTGTCGTAAAGTGCTTGATATCAAGATAGTGCATTAATAGGATTAATGTGGAGAAGTTTGTAACTTTACTGAGCAGACCTCGGTTTCATGAAGGCACTATTATCATGTTCTCACTCATCAGTGTTTATTTTTCAATCTGCTGTTGTGTCCTGGTTTTATTCTTATACAACGGCTGTGACATCATGAATATGGCAATAAAAATGAGGACAACAGTCTGAACAATGTAAATAATACCTCATCTCAGAAGTACACATATACACACACAAAAACTTTAATGGAAAGTTGTAGATATTTTAAGTTTAAAGATACATACATAAATATCCATTGCTTAACAGAATTGCGTTATTAGAGTTAAGAATTCTATTAAAGTCTAATGCTTGACTCACTTTGTTAAATTATATTTTGTTTTGTTTAGTATTTGAAAATTTATAAAATGTACATATCTAAATATATATACCGGGTTCTCCCATTTTCAACATTTGAGGGTCAAACAAGTTCAGTTCTTAGAATGAACAGCCAGACTACACGCACATATCATTTGATTATAGTAGTGAAACATTGTGCAAATCAGCCATGATTTTTGGAAGAAATGAATACAGAGAACTGGTGCACAATATGTCACATGGTCCTTAAATTACCCTCCAATACTGATATTTAACCTATGCAGCAAGGAGATGGTAAAGGAGCTAGAATTTCTACAAGGTTTTTATAAAAAAGATTTTTTTTTCATTGGTGGGCACAGTCTTAACAATACTTGATACATAGATGACACCATTTGATGGCAGACACTGAAAGAAAACTGTAGGAACTCCTAGCCAAGATTGTCTGCCCTAGAAAGCATGTGCCTCCACTTGTGATACTCTCTTTACAAGTGACAGATCAAACTAAGAATGGTTATTTTTGTGTGTATTACTGGCATAGTCATTGTTTTTGTGTGTGTGTATTCCTGGTATATCAAGTTGAAACACTGGTTCTCATCCGATCACTGAAATTAAGCAACACTGAACCTGGTCAGTACCTAGATGGGTGTTTGTTGGGGATTACCAGGTGCTGTTTGCTTAGATTTATGTGTCATGTAATAGCCAATGGCTTGGAATAAAAAAAACTGGTGAACTGAGTTTGTATTTTGGTTGGGTTTGTTACATTGACTAATGTGCAAATACCCTTAGAAAAGGTATGAATCCAATTATTCTTACCCCAGCTATTGGTTAAATAGCAGGAAAGGCAAAGTTCTATAGCCTTGATTAGCAACCTCTCTACTGCAGAAAGAAATGGCAATCTATTGTGGGAAAATCTGCCTTGTCAATCATGGATCAAGAGACATGATTGTTCAATTGTGTATCATGTGTGGCACTTGATGACTAACTGGCATATCTTAGCTGGAACTGCCCAATCTTTTCTATCTAGCCTTGACAGAGCTCAAAAGAATCTATGCCATCTTGAAGGTGATTATTTTCCATCTTATAATCTCTTTTCCCCACAGATGCTCTGTCGCAAAGCTATTGCTACTCTATCATTGGTTCTATAGAAAATGTTCAGATGAGATACATTCCCTCGTTCCACTAGTTCAGACCTTTCCAACTAAGATTCATCCTGTTGTGTACATGGGTGAACCATTCATATTCTATTGGTGAAAAGGAAGTTCCATTTAGAGAACTTCTTTCCAAAAGCCTTAACTCCAGACTAATTCAAGTCCAGGATCAATCATTATCTATCCTTCATATTTTTATAATCTAAAATTTTTATGTGTAAAAAAAACAACTCCGTTTAGTAACTTTCTACCTTGAGGGATTCTTTGGCCCTATATTGGGGGAACAATAACATTAAAGAAAGTAGTGAAAGAAAGTGAGAAAGAAAGCACTGACCATCAATTGTAAGAAGACAAACTTTAGGAACTGGCCAAGATGTGAGCTGCAAATTGGAAATGTCAAAATCAAACAACTACAGAAATTTAACAATTTGGGAAGTGTTATAACCAATAAAGAAATAGAAAAATTTCATTAGAAACAAAAAAAAATGTGTGTGGAACTGCTATGTAATATCAATCCTCCTATTTTGAATGCTGAACAATTTTCTCATAGCAGAACAGACTAAAGACAACAGATATGATTCAACAGAAGAATGTTTAGCATACAATAGATAAAATGTGAGAAATGAGGAAATTTTAAGGAAAATGGGAACAAAAAAGATACTTGTGCTTAGTCAGAAAAGCATAGTTGAAATTTCTAGGGCAGATAATGAGGAAAGAATGTATTGTGATGTGTAAATCTTGTAGAGAAAGCTATGTGATTTCTCCTTCCCATGGTGCCTGAGGTTCGCGCCATTTATGTGTGTATCTCCTTTGCATAACATGCTACATCTCCCTGAACCTGAGAGGCTTGATGCCCTTAGTTGCTCTATCGCTTCTTCTAAATATTCTGGATGGTCTGCATTGCTCTTCTATTTGTTTATCTTGTGTCCTCTTTAATGGAGATCTTGGTCTAAATTCATCTTCCTCTTTTAGGTCTCTTAACTCAGTTCCACTCTCCTCCATGTTCTCTTCTGTTTCGGTTTCCTCATCCTATGTCTCTTGTTCATCGTTTTGTATTTCTATATCTTCAGGCTCAAACCTGGTTCTAAATCGGTCAGCATGAGCTAATATTGGTTGTACCTTTTTTTCTAACACAGCAGTATTCTGACCTTTTTTGTAAGACAAATCTTGCTCTTTCTGGCTTTGTCTCTTTGTTTGTCTTGTTTTTTGTACCAGACTTTCTCCTCTGTGGGGAACAGTATGGTTATTGGGTCTCTAATTTGCCTGTCTATTAAAGCTGATGGGCTTTGCTTTCTATCCGTGTGAGGAACTGTTATATATATATATATATATATATATATATATATATATATATGCCTCTATATCCTCATTACAAGTTGAAAACCCTGTTAGCTTAATTTCTACTGTTTGGATCATTCTTTCTGCTATGCCAATCAATTGTGGTTGATACTCTGGTGTTTTATATGGTATACATCCTATTCTTTTTATGCAGGACACTGAATTTTCATCACAGAATTCTGGTGTGTTGTCAGTGACAATGGTCTTAGGTTCACTGTTTCTTGCAAATATTGTTCTCAATATTTATTTCATGGTGGCTGCTTTTTGCTTCTGGCCAGCTTGAGAATGAGTCTTCTTCTATGTGCCTTGTCCTTTCAGGACGTAGGCAATCATGGCTCTCCACATCTCCCTATCCCTAGTGGCTCTTAGCACACCTTCTCCTGTTTCACCACGCACTCCTCGTTTCGTCATCCACCTGATTAGGTTCTTCAAATATGTTATCTGCTGCTTTCCTCTGTCTCTTTTTCCCTCTATCTGGCCTGTTAGTAACAGGTTCTCCAAGCCCTCCTTCCTCATTACATGTCCCAGGAACTTCAGCTGTCTCTTCTTGATGCTCAGTATTAATTTCCTTTTCATTTCCATCATTTCTAAAACCTCGTCATTGCTCACATGCTTGATCCATGATATTCACAGCATCCTTCTGTAGAACCACATTTCAGTTGCTTCAAGTTTTTCCTTCATCTTTGATGATATTGTCCAGCATTCACTGCCATATTGAAGAACTGACATCACATAGCAATCCAGTACCCTCTTTTTTGTTTCTAGCGAAATTGTCTTGTTTCTTAATACTTTACTCAATTTCTGAAATGCTTCCTTCACCATGCCAATTCGCCTTTGGATCTCTGTCGCACTTTCTGTCTTCTGTTATAACAGGTATTTAAATTTTTTTACCTGCTTGATTTTAGTATCTCCAACCTGTATTTGGCATATTGGGCTACCCCTTTTACTGATGACCATGTATTCGTTTTTTTTTTTTTTTTTTTTTTTTTTTTTTTTTTGCAGTTTATTTGTAGTCCTTTCTTGTCACTCTCTTCAGCTAGGTTTTCTAGTTTCCTTTCTGTGTCTGCTATCAGCATTGTATCATCTGTGTACCTTAGGTTGTTTAAATTGTGGCCTCCGATGACGAATCCAGGCATAACTTCTAGGGTCCTCAAAATATTCTCGCTGTACAAGTTGACTAAGATAAAAAATAAAACAATATCTCTACTGTGGGCATGATCTATGTAGACCCTTGTCCATGGCTCCCCTTCTTTAGGCCATGTGTCTAATTTGGTTTGTTTAAATGTTTTAATTTTCATTTATTTGGGGCATCTTCTTGTGTTCTTTGATATCTTTGGAATATCTCAGCTGCCAAGATTTTAGTTTCAACCTTTTTTGTGTTGCTGCGACGAAGCCATGTATATTGTCATAAACACTTTGAATTATTACTTTCCTTAACATTTGGGGAGGTTCTATTGTGTCTGCATTATATATAATGCCTTCACATTCCTCTCTATTTTCATTCTGAAATCTTATTCTTGATAATGCATCTATATGAGGAATGGTGCTTCCTTTAACATACATAATGTCAAAATCAAACGCCTTGATTTTAATAGCCCACCATTAAAATTCTTGGTGTTACTTTTGGTAACTTCTTTTGTGGATTGAATAAAAATTCCAAGGGCTTGTGATTCTGTGCTCTCTCTATACTCCAGACTATGGCCAATGTTTCCCTTTCTATGTTAGAATAATTACATTCTGTAGCCAACAATTTTCTGGAAAGATATATGGTTGGGTGCTCCTCTTGTCGTACAATAGCTTCTATTGCATGTTCACTTGAATCAGTCGTTAAAGTAACTTCTTTCCATGGGTCAAAGATTTTTATTACCAGCTTACTTGTCAAAGCCTTTTTTAATGCTTTGAAAGCATTACTTTGCTTTTGTGTCCAGGTGAATTCTGCATTTTTTTTTTTTTTTTAATCCGTTTTTCCAAATGATTTAATGAATTTGCTATATTTAGGAAGAAATCTGCTGTATAAATTAATCCAAAGAAAGGTTCCAATTCTTTCTTGTTCGTGGGCTTCACTACTTTCACAATTATGTTTGTTAACCTCTTGTCAGGGAATATTCTTTCTCTAGATATTTGATATCCTAGATAGGATATCTTTTTAAAGTTTGGGTTGCATTTGTCTCTGTTTATCGTCATGCCTGCCTGATTTAATCAGGACTTAGTGCAAGTTCCCACGCATATATAATCTTGATATATTATTATTGTTTTCCACTTTTCCTAATAAGGTCTTCTCGATAGCTCTCTGAAAATTATCACTTGCCATTTTGATTCGGACCAAAAAAGATGTGATATAACAAATGATTTGACATTAAATGACCCACAGAGGTCAATATGCCATAAAACCCAACCAACCAACCATTTTGATTCCAAACAGCAAGTTAGTCCATCTTAATAATCCCAATGGTGTATTTCTTCTCAGTCAGTTAAGTGCCATACATGATACATGCTTGGGCGATCATGTCTCAAAAGAGACATGACTGACTGGGTAGAAGATTATCCTGCAGTAGGTTGCCATTGCTTTCTGCGGTAGACTGGTTGCCAGCCAAGGCTATAGAACCCAATCTGTCCTATTATTTGACTCATAGCTAGAAGGGAAAGAAAGAGATATATTATTAAGTAGTAATTAGTAGGGGATCAGTTTATTACTTCATAATAATATAAAACTGGTCCCTCACTTTATGCCCAGTAGAAGCCTTAATCATGTTTCCAACTATTATATTCCGTCAGTCAGTTAAGTGCCATATGTGATACACGCTTTGGGCGATTATATCTTGAAAGAGGCATGACTGACTGGGCAGAAGATTATCCCGCAGTAAGTTGCCATTGCTTTCGGCGGTAGACTGGTTGCCATTCATAGCTATAGAACCCAATCTGTCCTGTTATTTAAACCAAAACTGGAGGGAAGTGATGGATTAATACCTTTCCCAAGGGTATTTGCACATAAAGTAACCTTAAATTTGTCATCTATTTCAATTTGGTTATATGTTCATTTTAAGTCAATCTTTGCAAAATTTTTCATGTTCAATAATTCATGACTTGCTGTTTTGATACTTGGTAGAGGAAATGAACCTGAACATATCTGATGGTTAACCCCAATTTTGTAATTGCCACATATTCTAATGTCTCTATAAGCCTTTTTAATGTCAACTGAGTGACATTTTCTAAAACACCCGGTTGAATCATTCTTTTTAATTTTTCCACCACTACAGTTAAAATATGTATCGGCAGTTTCCTTGCTTTAATATATTTTGGATGATGATTCTCATTCAAACAAATGCTCGCTTTATAGTTCTTTAGTAATCCTATTTTTTGTTCTTCAGATTCCATGGAATTAATTTTGGTGTATCAACTCTTAACGCTTCTATTCTTAGCAATCTGTGGTCTTTTTGTACGTGCTACCCACTGTTATGGGTATGATTTTTAAAACAATTCTTTGTTTTGAATGTTTCTTCAAACATGCTCAATACTTTGTGGTTCCAACAAATTGTTTTAATTGTAAGGTAGACTTTTTTTTAGCCTAGGCTTTCTCACATACTGCTAAAAATTAATTGGAATTAGCCTAATGTCACTGCCGGTTTCTACCTGCATCTGAAAATATTTCCCATTTATTTTTACTCATTCCCTGGCTTTCATGTATTTACTGAGAATATTTCCGCCTTTTCTGTAACAATTTGCATCTCTTCAATTTCTTCAACTTCCTTTTTGTATTTACGTACCCGCTGAAACTGACCCCCCACCCCAGATTAGGCATATTTTACCAAAAATTGGGCATTTATTTTTTTCTCTTACATGCCTTTTGCCACAGGGCTTGCATTGAACTTTGTGATATATGTCTTCTCTCTTGTCCTGCTGATGGTTGAAATTCTTTATCAATTCTAGCTGCTGCATGAATTCTATACTGGTTTCTAAATTAAAATTAACACCTTGCAGCCTTTCCAATATCTCTTGTTTAAATGAGGAATCATGCATATCTTCTATCACACATAACTGGATCAGCTCATCTTCTGCAGTCATTTCACCACTGCCAAGTTTTTTGAATTTACAATGCTTGGCTCTTTTTTTTTAATTGGTGTACATTGGTTTATTTTGGTATATAAAAATTTTAAACCACCAATCAAAAATGCATTAATCTGGGGTCAAGTGTCATCGAAAGAGAGTGAGTTTCTAAATTATTTACCAAAGTGGGAGTGAGGTAGAGCTGTCATTAGCTTGTCTATTGACCAATAAGAGGACTTGTTACATGCTGGTTACAACAATACTGTGAAAGAGACCTTTCAATTTACCATTTCCTTTATTTTCTTAAAAAGCTGTTACAGAGGAAAAATAAGAATACTTTTATATATAAAGTTTTATGCATAGAAAATAGTTGAATTTTTTTTTTTAATTAATTCTAACTGTACAGATAAATAAGATAAAAAGTATTTTAGTAAAATTTTCAGGTATCTATTTTTTTATCCTTATGATCTTAACCTCATTTTCATATTTGGTAAGAAAGTTTAACCTTCAGATCAAAATGGCTGCTCTTTGTAGTAGTAATATGTGTCAGACAAATAATATGTGCAAAAATTGTGCAGATATTACAAACCTGTTTGTCATTTTATTGTATATATAAAATATACATTTTAAAATGCCCTAAAAATCCCCCAAAGCATATTTAAATATAAGATAATTTTAAATTAAGTATAGAATAATTTCGAAGGTGTTTGATTCATAAAGAAGCGAGAAAAAAATAAGAAAATAATTTTTGAAGATGGATTAAAAGTAAAAATGAAAATAAAGCCTGCTTGTATGACTATTTTTTGTAAATACTGTTCAGTTAAATACAAAGCAATTATTCTATATTTTTAATAACCACATATAAATACTTCTTTTTAGTTTTGTCTGCTTATATATATATGTATATATATATATATATATATATATAAAATCAGTATTTTGTATGTTTATTGTGCAACTGTGTGTATATAACTTTTGTAAATGTTATTGATTGTTTTTTTTCTGTTAACAAGAGCTTCTGTAATGTATTCAGAAAACACCTCCCTACCTCCAGTGACCTTTTTTCTTTCTAGTTTCCCTATTCTAAGAAAAAGCTTTTAAATTTCTAAAGTGATATTATTTAGATGACAGTATTTGGAAATGTTATTGTCAACAATTCATAGTGCCTTATATTCTTTGCTCCAACAAAATAATAAAACAATAAAAAATTTCTAAATGCTCTTTTTTTTATTCAGGATCTATTTGAATCTTGTGAGGAAAGCACCAATTGATCAGTCTGCTTCTTTTAGATTTCTTCAAATAAATAACAAACAAACAAACCCTAAAATGTTTCAATTTAATTCAGTTTTGAGACATGCATAGGTAAATTTTTTGTTTGATTTAAATTCTTTTTTTAATGTACAAAAATTTATATTTTAAATTCTTTGTATTTCTTAGTATCATTTTTATGACATTTTAATGTCACTTATTTTAAATTTTTTTATCTCTTTAAAGATAATAGTTTCAGGAAAAGAAAGAAGTGAAAAAATAATCAAATGCAAGTACAAAATAAAGTCAATGGAAAATGTTATTGCATGGACTTGAGCAAGTGAAGCCTGTGGGACTTGATAATATCCACATTTTTTTGAGCCTTGTGGGTTACAAACTAAGAACTTTATCAAATAACAGACATTACATCATTTGAGGAAATTCAACAGCAGTGATAACTTAAAAAAATATCAGATATAACTCAAAGAAAATAATGACATAGTGAAGATGTTGACATTCCACACTACTTCAAATAAAAGGTTAGGAAGGAAACTCCCATCAATACTGGAAAGAGCGATAACAGCTAGTGGACTTGAGAAACCTATTTTCCTGAAAAATTGTTTTTAGAGAAAAATTTCATAAATTCTGACCAACAGTAAGGAAAGTTGCTCAGTTAATGGATGGTGAAAGTTTCCTTATAAGGAATGGCTAATATTACCATTGCTCAGAATGTCACTTGTAGAAACATAGAGAGATAAATTTATTAATTCTATTTTTGTAGAAAAATAGGAAACTAAAAATCTAATACTGAGGTGTTTAACAAAACAATCAAACCAAAAGTTGTTTGCAAAAATTTGTAGAAAATGTACTTTGAAATTTTTTTCTTTTTTGTGTCATATATATATATCATTAGTTATCTAGAGCAATAATTATTGTATCAAAAACATTGAAAGTTCATGATGCTTATCAAATGTTTATGGCCATGTCACATTGAAACACCAGTTCTTATAGTCACTTAAGTGCCATACGTGAAACACGCTTGGGTGATCATGTCTTGAAAGAGATATGACTGACTGGGCAGAAGATTATCCCGCACTAGGTTGCTATTGCTTTCTGTGGTAGACTGGTTGCCAGCCAAGATTATAGAACCCAATTTGTCCTGTTATTTAACCCATAACTGGAAGGCAGAGCCGGATTAATACCTTTCCCAAGGGTATTTGCATGTAAGTGAATGCAATGAATTCAACTGGAATTCGAACTCAGCTCCCCGATTTCTCGTTCCTAGCCGATATCCACTGCACCATAACGCACATCCACCCAGTTCTTATATGATCACCAAAATTAAACAACGTTGAGCCTTGTTATTACCTAGCTGGCTGACTGCTTAGGAATACCAAGTTCTGTAATCTTGGATGAGTGGGTGATGTTAATGGATAACACAGTGAATTGATATTCGTGTATGACGTAATCAAGATGCTGACTTTCCTCACCACTGCAAATAAGAGGCTAGAAAGGAAACCCTCATCAATACTGGAAAGAGCAATAACATCTATTAAAATTTGTTATTATTAAAATAGCTTATCTATAATTCTTCTAGTTTAGTCATGGTTAAAAATACCATTGTCCACTATTCCACAAACTAATAATTATAAATTAATTTGCTAAATATTGTTTAACTACTTCATATGTCTTCATTCATACGTCATATATTTTAATTCATTGAAAGATTTAGGAATGAATGGAATTTAATTAGAACTGATTGATACTTTCTATTCAAGAGTCAAAATATCAATTCCGTGAAATGTATCTTGCATATGATGAATATTCATCTGTTGTTTACTCATCAGAAAGCAAGAAATGTTTTCCAGCAAATATAATGATCTTCTCCACTCCAGCATCTAAATCTTTTGTTTGTAAAAACAAGCAATGATAATTATAAAGAAACCTCAAAAATGAATCTATAAATATTTCTGCTAAGAAAGTTGGTTCAAGTTGTGAGATAATTTTTCTCTTTGGAATCCATTTTATCCATCTCTTCATCTACCATTTTGTCCGTGCTTAGAATATTGATGCCACATGATCTGGTGACCCTGCTATTTAACTTTGAGTTCCTTGATAAAACCCAAAGAAGAATCAGCAATATTATTGGTCCTGATCTGACATCTCGGCTTCAGTCCTTTTCCCACCACTGTAAGGTTGCCTTTCTGTGTCTTTTCTATAAATACATTCATGGTAATCATTTAGATAAGCTCTTCGCTATGGTAGCTAGAGTTTTTGAATTTAAGTGCAGTACTAGGCTGGCATCAAAATCTCATGAATTTATGGTAGAGCTGGCTAGATTTAGCTGTAAGTTCTGTGTTAAGTTTCTTTTCTCACTTGTGGGACTCCCTTCTGACCCCATACATTCCAGCCAACTTTAATCTGCAAAAATTTAAATGCACTGTTAATTGCTATCTGCTGTCCTCCTTCATGCTCATTATTAATGCTTGTTCCTAATTCTTTCACACCTTGTAACCCTTTGTGTCTTAGTGGCTTTACTACCTTGCATGGGGTGATACTGATTAAAAAAAAAAAAACAAGCAAAACACATACAGCTATGAGTAGAGGGTGTAATCTTTTTTTTTATTCATGAAAATACTTTTGTTCTATCTTGAAGACTCCTTAACCATATCCTCCTTGTGAGAGATTTAGTAGCAATACTTGTTGGGGCAACATAATAGCTACTAACTTGCTATAAATGTTATATAGTAAAGCATATGTGTAATTTTATTTGCATGAAAATAGAGATTTCTTTCATTTTTGGTTGAGTATATGTCAAAAGAACACTTGATGTACAATAACAATATTTAAATATTTTTTTTCTCTTAAGGGGTGGTATGTTTTATGAATAATTATCTGTTATCAGGATTTTGTTCATGCTTATATTTAGTCTAATATTTGAGTAAAACATGATGTATTTAATAATTCTTATCATGATGAAACTATTTTTCTTTTGTAGGGCACCACTTAGCACTTATGCCATTCTTGCATTCCTGTCTGTGGCCACAATTGGGCTGTCCAATTCTTCAATGGGTTACTTGAATTTCCCTACACAACAAATATTTAAATCATGTAAACTCATTCCAGTGATGATTGGTGGGATTTTAATTCAAGGTAAATTTCTTTTAACTACAGGCATGACATTTCTCTCTAAAACACTGTATATATCAAATATAATTCAAAATTTTTAATAGAACCAGCAGGTAAATTTTGCAGAATTAAATACTGTATAATATTTTTTTTATTTATTTATTTTTTTTTAAAAAGATTTGTTTTTTCTCTATATTTATTAGTATATAACTTGTATCTCATAAACACTCAAGAATTTTGAGCTCAAAGTTTTTGATTTGCTGCTTGATTTGAAATGCAGAAAATTTTGTTCTTGTATGAGAATGTGTTGAAAAGTTCTTGGTCTGGACAAGAAGGGATTTCAAAATTAATTGTAATGTTTGGTAATTTGGTTAGATTTTAGGAAGAGGATCCAAAGATATTCAGGTGCCCTTTATGATCTTCTCTTCTAATAATTCTGTTCCTTAACTTAAATACGTATTATTTAAAAATAATTTAGGATGAGAAATGTATTCCAGCATATTTGATATATAAAAAAAAAAAAAAAATCAGATGCTTCATGAAATCATGGATTTAAAATTAAACTGTATTGTACCTTATGAATGATGTCACTATCAATACAGATTCATTATAAAACTGTCAATAACTACAATGTTGATAATTAGCAGATATTAAAGAATATAGCTGTAAATTCATCTAACTACATATTCACATTATAAAGTTAAAGTATTGCCTGATTGTAAATATATGACAGAGATGGTCGGGGAAATTAGGATAATGGTTAATTAATGAGCATAATGAGTTGATTAAGAATCAAGGTTAGAAGTAATGACAAAGACATTTAGATAAGGTAGTAGCAGAATTGAGGCTCATGGAAATATTGAATGAATTGGAAATGTTAATAAAGTAAGTTTAAACAATATGGAAGGTTATGACTAGTTTAAGGAAAAAGTTGGAAAAAATTATTATTATTTTTTATTTTTATTATTTTTGAAGAGGTCACTGATAATTTTATGTTGTTTTTTTTCTTTCATGTGAGTGTGGATTCTGGCAA
The DNA here is from genome assembly GCA_037127315.1 of Ascarosepion bandense. Taxonomy (NCBI): domain Eukaryota; kingdom Metazoa; phylum Mollusca; class Cephalopoda; order Sepiida; family Sepiidae; genus Ascarosepion; species Ascarosepion bandense. Next base: position 2,470,349 of record JBBBDQ010001305.1, read on the forward strand.
CCAACAGTTTCAGATCAGTAAATGACCATTGTTTGAGAAGTTAATGGGGCATTTGGCAAAAAGGTCACCCAGAATTTGGTTTGCAGCCAAGATAGTTGGCTGGAGGTAAGGGGAGTTTAAAGTGACAGAATACAATTCTCAGATGGCAATTGGCTCTCCCATTCAGGCCTGCCCATGAGGGTGAAAGTGAGTGTCCACTGGGGAGAAGTGAGAGAGGAATTAGGATTAGCAGGAAGATACAAGTTACAGTGCTAGGAAGAAGCTGGCAATTGACCATAGCAATTATGCATGAGGGTCTCTCAAATAACCACCCCCATCCCTCTTCTATATAAGCAGGGAGTTTTTTTTTTTTTTTTTGTGTGTGGGGTCAGTGAGTGAGAGATAAGGCAGTACCTGGGAGCCAGCAAGAACCCTGTTGGGGTACATCCAGGAGAGAAGTCCTGAATGTTCCTGAGATGAGATTGTGGTAGCAAGTTGCTGATAGTCCTTAACAGGTCTTCCACACTAAGTGGAAGGCCCTGTTGAAAGAAAAAAAAAACAGTGAACTCCCTATTGGTGTAGGCAGTTAGGAATGCCTGGGAGGAAGCCAGTGGTGATCAGTAGCATGTAGCAGCTTTGACAGTCAACCATGCACCGAGAATTGAGGAGGAAAAAATGTGACAGTTACCTCAAGCGTTGATGGTGGCTGCATTAGTCTGCTACTCGAACCCAGTTAGGTTATACAGTGATGGGGAATGACTGAGAAGTGTAAACTCTTTGCAGCTGACTCACTCCCTTTGTTCTTTTTCTCTCTCTCTCCTGCCTGTATATAAAGACTTGAACTTTTGAAGTGACTCTGGTCTTACTTCAATATTTTTATTTTTCTACTAATGTACCTTTGTTCCACCATCAGCACTCTCAACTGACACTGTCGGTTCCAGATCGATGAAACCACTCTTCAGGTCAAAATCACAATGTGGGTGGAGAATAGATTGTTGTCATTTGAACCTGATTGAGAATCTGCCAAGTCTATTGAAAATTCAGTGAGCGCAAGGGGTTATAAATGTTAACCATTTTTATTTTATTATTTTTAATAATTTAATTATTAACTGGATTAAAATAAGGTTGTTATTATTATGTTTATATATTTTGTTGATGACAACTAGAGTTTGATTAAGATATTAAATGAAAAAAAATGATCATTGAATATCAACAAATTCTCTCTTTGTGTGTGATATATCTGTATAGAAAGCTGTTTTTCTGTCCCTCTATAATATTTGCATATTATAATTGTTTTGTTCAAGGTGATGTCATTTGCATCCAGAAGTTGTTATTCTTGGCAATACTTATTTATACTTGGCAGTATGCACCTTTATGTCTCGGCTCTTTGCTTATTTTCATCTAAAAGAAAATAGTTCAGAACTCTGATACCACTTTTTGTTTAAAAGATTTAGATAAGCCGTTACCATTCTCATTCTGTTCATTGTCTGAGAGGAAAAATCTGCATATGTTCCCCTTTGACAGGTGACATTCTACAGGGTGCGATGGGTAAATTGTCAATTTTGTGCACATTGTTTTTGATTTAGTCAACTGTATAATATAGTAGGGTCAGTTGGGCACTGTCTGTGAAAAAAAAAAAAAACACCATAATACCATTCACTCCAGTAGAAATTTGGAAATGGTGTGTTGTACTGTTTGGTATTTGTACCAGAGGATTCAATACAAACATTTCAGAGTGTTTGAGTGTCAATCTGAGGATAGTGCAGAGGATTTAAAAATTTGGACGAGTCTAATTATGATTATGAAGGTACGGTCACTCTGATCGTTCTGATAAGAAAAGAACTCTTGAATTTGTTGGTAAGGGCCTCGTACTTAACATAGAGTCAAGTGACATGAGGCAGTAGTGCTGCCCTGGGTCAAGAGGGTAGCTGCTGGAAGACCTTATGTCTGGCAACAGGACACTGCACCATGCCACACAATCAGGAGAACTCAGTCATGGCTGTCAGACAATTTCTGCTACCACATCATCCCTTACATCTGGGCCTCCAACTCCCCAGACTGCAACCCTCTTGATTATCATGTGTGGAGTGCAGTTGAGCACGAGACCAACAAAAAAGGTGAACTGAAGGTAAGGATTGTGGTAGCATTGACCAACCATCCAGAATAGTAACAGGAGATTCTGAAGTTGTCTGGAGGCTGTAGTTGAAGCCAATGGCAATTTTTGTTCTTTTTTTAAATAAATTTACTCTGTAGTATTTCGAGATATTTTTGTGTAATTTTGGTAAATATATTTGTTAAAATGAAATGTCAGTTATTTTCATTTTTGTGTAATTTAGACGACAATTTATCCATGTCACTGTTACTTTCATTTTTTTGGAATTTAGACGACAATTTATCCATTGCAGCCTGTAGATTTTTTGTTCCAGGCAACACTGGGAAATTTAGCGAGATATTTTATCAGACAATTTGGCTTTTAAATGCAATGATAAATACCTATTAAAAAAAGTTTAATCTTTTCACTGTTTTATTTTTTTTTTTCCAATTGGAGTAGATAGACTATCGCCCGGTTCACACTCCACCGACATCTATTGAACAGGTGAAGAGGCTCACCCCTTGTTTCCTGTTTAGGATGCGGTTTCTGGTTTTCTCTTTTCCAATCTTTTCACTTTTATTTTTTTTTCCAATTGGAGTAGATAGACTAAACTATCGCCCGGTTCACACTCCACCCACGTCTACTGAACAGGTGAAGAGGCGCATCCCTTGTTCCCTGTTTATGATGTGGTTTCCGGCTTTCTCTTTTCCATTCTTTTTACCCTTACGTAGCCCCCTGCGCATCAGTGGCGTTATCGCCTTGCTTGGGGTGATATGATTAAAAAAAAAAAAACTGTTTAAATACAAAAGATTTTAATGCCAGTAATACCTGACTTATTGCCATCTCCTTCTGGCCAAGGAAGTTTCTCTTTAATCTCTAATCCACTCTTATATGTGTCTCTCTCCCTCTCTCTCTAAACTTGGTTAGCTATCATTTCTATGTCTACTGCTCCTCTTCTGACTGTTTTATACTAGATAGCATTTCAGATAATATAGACAAGGCCATTTCCTCTCAACTATTTGCTAATATATTTGTGGTTGGTGACTTCAGTACCCACCATGCCAAGTGGCTAGAAAACTCTGCCAATGATCTTGCTGGAGTCCATACTCTGAACTTTTCAATCACTCAGTCTCTCATGCAAGTTGTGGGTTTTCCCACATAATTCCCCAGTATCCCTGAAGAACACACCTCCCTTCTAGATCTCTGCTTCACTTCTATCCCTAACTCTGGCCATGCTATGCTGATTTTCTCTCTTGGCAACTCTGATCATGCTGTGGTTTCCACCTTCCCCAGCTTCCAGGAATCTCCTACTATCAGAATATCTTACTGCTACCAAAGAGTTGACTGAGACTTGTTCTGCAATTTCCTTTGTGATGTCCATTGGAACAGTTTTTAACCTCCCTGTTGAATACTGTCTCTCTGAGGTCTTGTCCTGGGAGAAAACTGGCATCAGGAAATTTTGACAAACCTCATTCATCTCCTTGGTTCTTTTCTGCTTGCTTGGCCACCATTGTTCACATGCATTACTTCTGGCTTTACCGAAGTGATGTGTCTGACTACAATAGATGCCTTTTTGTTTCTGCTTATAATGAATGAAGCATGTCCTAAATGATGCTAAGCTGTTGTTTGCTGATAGAATGAAGCAGTGTATAGCATCTTGCAAGTTTGGTTCTAAAGACTACTGGTGGCTCTGCAAAAGTGTGCTAAAAAATAGCAAACTCTCAATCCCTTCTCTAATCAATAAATTTGAGGTCCTGACATCCATACCGAACAAGATTGAGTGCTTTGCTCACAAAATTTCTTCTAACTCTATACTTGATTGCCTGGAATACCCACATCTGACTTTTTACCTAGAACTGAGGCCCAACTGAGTAATGTATATATATATAGCCCCATCCCTGGTCTCTAATATAATTTCTAAGCTTGACTCCCCCATGAGGCTAGTGAAGATGATGATATTCAAATCACCATCCTAAAGAAATGTGCCCCCTGAACTCTCTTCTTTTCTCTCCCAACTCTATAAGTATTGCCTTGCTGCTTCCTGTTTTCTTGCTTGTTAGAAGTCTTCCCCTGTAATTCCTTTCGAAAACTCTAGGCAGCCTTCTGATCCCTCTAATTATCACCCTTTGGCAAACTATTTGAGGCTATTATCAATGCTGAAATGGTTCATCATCTCACATCCCACAACCTACTCTTTAACAAGTAGTATCGCTTCTGCTTTGCTAGGTCTATCCCTGATGTGTTAAAAGTCTATCACTGAAATATATATTCCATACTCTTGATAAGAACAGCAAAGTAAAGCCATCTTGAAAGAATTGACAGGGTTTAGCATGCTGGCTCTTTTGCACAAGCTACAGAGCTATGGTATCACCAGATGATTGATTTAATCCAGTCATTCCTATCAAATTGTGAAATGAAGATTGTCTTGAATGAGTGTAATTCCAGATCCTTTCATATTAACATTGGCATACCTCAAAGCTCCATCTTTGTTCCAAGCTTTTCTTGATCTTCATCAATGATCTTCCTGATGTAATTGGTTCACAAGAAGGCATCTATGATACCACCATTTACTCCTGTCTTGATAACCCTGCCAAGGCTGACAAAGTAAACCTTGCTGCTGCCCTTGGAAAGGACCTCCAATCTGTGATGGATTGGGATAATAAGTAACTCGTAAATTTTAATGCTTCCAAAATGAAGCTGCTCTAACTTAACCACCTTGGAGAAACTTTTTTACCTTCCATCTTTATGGACAACACTAGTCTTCCAGAAAGTAACACACTGCTCTATTGACTAGTTTGAATCAACAGCTACATCAACTGCTAAGAAGACTGGGACACTGTGTCAGGCCTAGAGGATTTTTTTTTTTTTTTTTTCATTAGAATCCATCTTGTACATATATAAATCTACCATTTGTTTGTGCATTGAATACTGTTGCCATATCTGGTCGGGTGCTCTTGCTATTCATCTCGAGGTTCTCATCAGAATCCAGAAGAGGATCTGCAAAGTAATCGATCCCAATATGGCAGCTCGGCTTCAGTCACCAACAAGATGTTGCTCCTTGCTGTCTTTTCTACAAATATTATTACACCTTCTGCTCTGACGAGCTTCTTTTTGTGGTACCTCGAACACCTGAATTTACTCATACTACTAGATTGGCAACTAGGTCTCACTTTTTTTTTTTTTTACTGTCAAAATAGTCAAATGTAACGACCACTTCTACTCTAGCAGTTTTTTCTCTCCCACTTATTGCCTGTGGAATTCCCTTTCATTTTCCAGGATTTAGAAGGAAAAATTCAACAGTTACAAAGTAATTATATTTGATTATTTGAATTCTGCAACAGAATAAATTTAATTTGTATCCATATTTTTTTTCTATCTTTGACATAAATAGGAAAAATTTGTTAAAGTTAACAGAATTCTAAATGCTTGGGAATTTAATTATTAACCTTTTAACCACAAGAAACAAGGATTAACTGGAAAAGAAAAAAACTTAATAAACTTTGACACTTTTTATTTTTTTTTTTTTAACACTGAAACCTAAACAAGAAGTTTGTCTGGCTTATATTAATGTAAAATAAATGGAAGCCTACTGCAGGAAAATCTTCTGCTCAGTCAGTCATGACTAAAAAGAGATGATCGATGAAGTGTGTATTATGAATGGCACTTTTGACTGTTTAAAAATATTTTGAATTTAAGGATTGTTTCTCTTTCACTTTCTACAATATAGAAATTGTATATTTAAAAGAATTATAATTTTCAGAACGTTTTGGGTCACTAGATAAGTTTATTTTTAATCTGCAAACTGTGATTGTGTGTGTGTATGCATGCCAACACACATGTATAAAAGCAAAGAATAATATGTAGGGTGATTTTAAAAGTAAATTTCCTTTTTAAAATACTTATAATTTATCAATTATAATTTTTACAAGAACTGAATATGAGAGGAAATCATTTAACATGAGGTTTTATTTAAAATTTGATATCGGCTCCAGATTGCACTACCAGCTTCTCAAGCTGCCCAGTAATCATGTCAACTGGTTTCACTCGGAATTCTTGTGGTATGGAAGACATAACTTTTTGTATTTGCCCTTAAAGCTCTTCCAAAGTCTAGGTTTATTATAGTAGACTTGTTCTTTTAACTAACCCCAAAGAAAAAGTCACTGGGTGTTAAGTCAGGACTCCTGACTGACAACTCATAAATAAAATAGGGAGTTACTTTTCAATCAACCTGTATATGCACTTGTATGTATACATATATAGAATAAACATATTATACCTATATTAAACAGTACAATCTTGCCAGAATAGCCTATGGGCCAAGGTAAATAAAAAAAAAATCAATGCCTAAAGTATACTTTTACGACTATTTAGTAAAAACTAAAAATACAATAAATAAAAATAATGTAAAATTCTAATAAAAGTTTCACATAATAAACAATCTTTTAATGTTATTTACAACTTAGTATTCTTATATAATTTTATTCAAATTTATTACAAATGCATAACTGTAACTGAGCAATATGTTGACATATTAATAAGTACATTGTATGTTATTTGCTCTTGATCATTGATTAGTCAAGTTTTTCTCCTGTTTCTATGGCTACTTCAGCTTAAATGTATGTTTGGGAATAGTATATAGTCATTGCTGAAGAAGTCACTTATTGTTTAAGAATTTAGTTGGGATTTTATGATTCTTATTTTCTTGTGTTCTTAGTTCTGTCTATAATAGTCATCCTCAGACCTGTTTTGCTGTATCATAGCCCATCAGTACGATGAGACATCCAATTGCTTTTAGCCAGGATTGAAACCCAACCAAATTTATGTCAGTTGTAGAAGAAGGCAGACTTTTAGCATGTTATGTACAATGTACACACATCCAGTAGCTGAGTGTTCTAATCCATCACTGAATTAACAATGTGTAGATGCTAGAGTAGCTACTGTTTTTTCAAAGCTACTAGTAGATAAATGAGAACAAATTATAATATAAAGCTAAACATATTCTATAAGAAATTAAGTATATTTTTTACAACAGATTGTTTAAAGTTTGGCTGAAAAGTTCATAGGCTAACCAAGATACTCTCATTGAATATGGCCAAATGAGGTTCATTTTTTTGAAATGTTACATTCCATACACTTGCCCCCATTGGTGTTGCAGTGCTTGGATCCCATTGGTGAAGAAGCTTTCATCCTGTTGGTCAAAAAGATCACCAATAGCAGATATGATATCATCATCACTGTGATACCAGCCAAGTGGTTTTTTTTTTTTTTGTGTTGGGGAACAGATGATAGTCAGATATGACCAAATTCGAAAAATTGTGTGGGTGATCAACCAGTTCAAAGCCAGTTCTGCACGGCAGCCATTGAAACCAAGTACTTGTTTGTTAAAGCATTGTCTATGAAACTAGATCCCTTTGGTCAATATTACTGGGAACTTGTTAGCCTTTTGTAACTGCCTTAGCAAGTTGGCCTAGCACTCTCCATTGATGGCGTAGCACTCTCCATTGATGGCGTAGCACTTTTGAAGACAGTCAATAAACACAATGTCCTTTCCATTTCAAACAGCTGAGGTCATCAATTTCCCTGCAAATGAAATGACCATAACATTTCTTTGGAGCAGGTGAGAATGAGTGTGTTCTCACTGTATGAAATTCTCTTTCTCTCTATCTCAGTGATGGACCCAATAATCATCCTGGATTAAGAACAATGCCAGATTTTCCTGTCATGTGGACTGCTGTGCTTTTGATCAGGTTTCAGAAGACATGACAAATTTTGTCCATTTTCAAAAGAAGTTGTGACTATTTATTTTCGAAGTAATAAGATCCCAAGTAGGCATATACGCTGATGACACTACGGTTTACTCTCGCATCAATCAAAAATCTGCCGAGGCTGACAAAGCAAATCTTGCTGCTGAGCTTGAAAAGGACTTCCAATCCATGGTGGACTGGGGTAAGAAATGGTTTGTGAATTTTAATGCTTCCAAAAGGAAGCTGCTATCTATTAACCACCACAGACAATTGTTCCTACCCCCCATTAGCATGGATCAGGCTAGTCTCTTTGAAAGCAAAATACTGCACCTCCTTGGGTTAACTTTCATAACAGACCTCAAGTGGAACTACTATATAGAATCAATAGCAAAATCTGCTGCTAAGAAAGTCGGTTCTCTGTGTAAGGCCAGGAAGTTTTTCCTGTCTGAAACAATCCTGCATATATATAAATCTACCATCCACTTGTGCATTGAATACTGCTGCCATATCTGGTCTAGGTGTCCTTGACAAAATCCAACAGAGAATCTGTAATGTGATTGATCCTGACTTGGCAGCTCAAATACAGTCACTTTCTCACCAGCGCAGTGTGGCTTCCCTGGGTCTCTTCTACAAATACTTTCATGGCTTCTGCTCAGATAAACTTAGGTCACTGGTACCCCCCCCCCCCCCCATATATGAATTTACTTGAGCCTTAAGATTAGCAACTAGGTCCGAACCTTTTACTGTGAAACTAAGAAAATGTAAATGCGAATTCTACTCCAGTAGCTTCTTTTTTTTGCATTTCCCGCCTGTGGAATTCCCTTCCATTTACTTGCTTCCCCGACAGCTACAATCTCCAAGAATTTAAATGTAAAGTCAATAGTCCACTCCTTTCTCACTAACCTGCATTCTCTCTCTCTCTTGTTTCTTTCTCTGTCCACTCCACTCTCATCAGTATTCTCATCTTTCTCTTACCCACTTCCTAACACACCTATAACCTGTCACTCTTTCTCATAACTTACTTCGTATGTAACCCCCTGCAAAACAGTGGCAGTAAAATACCTTGCTTTGGCCGATATGATTATAAAAAAAGTCTTCTTTGAACAATCAGATTTCAGTTTAACTGTAAAGAAACAATGCAGTTATTATTAATAAAGAGTTGAAGTTAATTCATGCAAGATTTAACAGCTCTTTTAAAGTCAGCCTATGAACTTTTCATCCCAGAAAACAACAAATTCAACACATACACAAATTCAACAGAAAAAGTTTATTTAATAAAATTACTTTGACTTGATGCATCCTCAGAAGCACTTGCTTGCCTGGATTACATTGGTTGTCACATATGTAAGTGCTTTTAGTTAGTCCTTGGTATTGTAGGGTTATTAATTGGTCTTCCACTTGACAATTGCTCAGATATAGTAGGTGATCAAATTAGAAGCACTAGGCAGGTCATATGTTAGAGGTGACATGATTGTGAAAGTTCTGTTTTGCCAGCTAATACTGAAACACATATGGTTAACCTCTTGATTCAGAGCTTGACCATCATGTCCAGTACCTCAATTTGAAATTGACCATGTAGCCCTGTGAGGGAAAAGTTGGTGTGCTTATGATATTGCCCTCTTTGCACACAGCACCAGGGCCAAGTTCCAAGATTATATGAACTTGGGTGAATCACTATGTCAGCAACATGCTTTTTCTCTAGTTTACCTGATTACTTTCCAGAAAATAACCAACTTGTTTTGATTTGTGGATAGTATTATAAGCATGTCTTAGCTTTTTAACTCCAGTGTCAGATAGGAAGTTGCAATGTTTATGCTTTGAACACTTAGATAAGAGA
>JBBBDQ010001305.1:2485000-2545000 GCA_037127315.1 Ascarosepion bandense
TGCGGTTGCCAGGTGCTTGACAAATTCAACTGCCACTCTGAGCCATCCACACACGGGGAAATGTCTAACAAGTTTCCCACACAATGAAAATACACGCCAATGGGTCAACACATCAGGGATCTCTGGAATCTGACTTCCTCGTTTCCATCGGAGGGTGTCATTCTCTTCCCAGACTTGCAAGCCAAGAACTTTTGCTCCATCTCTCAGTTGCACCAGATCCTTGCACACCAAACCTGATTCGAAAAGTGTTGCCGTACATGCGATAGAGAGACCAACTTTCCTTAATGAAAATATCATCAATGTATGATGATGTGGCACTTTCAATTGTGTAGTCTTGTGATGTGATGGCATCTATGACGGATTTCATAATGAGTGGTGCCATATTTAGCCTAAATCCTAGCCGCGTGAAACAGAAGCATTGGCCCTTGAAAATAACCGTTTGAAATGGCCTCAGCATTTCGTCAACGTGAATCTGAAGATATGCATTTCGCAGATCCAGAAGCTACACATTGCCTCTTTGCTCCCGCCATGCTCTCAGCTTCTGTGCGCACACTTTTGCATAAGCAGTTTTCAGTAATCAAATACCGGACGTACCTTCTGCTTCTGCTCTTGTATGACTACCATTAAGGGAATCAAACCCTTTGGAGGTCTCGGTCTTTCCTGGGGGTACGGAATTAACCAGCTGTTTGCAATCCACTGTTGAAGCTCTTTCTTGTATTTTACTCTGATACCGTCGGGCACTTTGTACTCTTGTTGTGAAGCTGAACTGGTGGGTATTTTTGGGTCCATTTCCACCTGGCGGTCCACACCCTGTCGTTGGAGTTGAAGGAGACGTCGAAATCCAGCTCACTAATGCAAAGGGCTGCACACACTTTTCTTCCTTTACCCAGTTCCAAATCTCTGACTGGCATGACTATCATGCTTCCTAATGCTTGGATCGCGTCGATCCCAAGCAGCAGGTTGTAACTGAAGGGCCTCCAACGAGTTACCAAAATGTTGACCTTGGCATGGCCCCGTTCATCTGTGAGACTTGACACAGTCCTGACACCACAGCAGGCCTGGGACACTCCGTCAATTGTCCGAATCTTGATTTGTTGACTGCTCCATGTCGTGCATCAATCCACACTGACAATCGATTGGGAACATCCAGTGTTGATGAGTGCCGAGAACCATTTACCCTCAACAATCACATTGACAACAGGCAATGCTGCATTTACTGACAAGGGGGCAAGGGTTGCAACAGCACCTTATCCCCGGACTTGTTTCCTGAACAATCCTGTGCTATATGGCCTAACTCATTGCAGCGATAGCAGTGCAGTTGTGCTTGTGTCCGTTGGCTACTTCTGCCTCCTGCGTCACTTTGGCTCTGGCAGTCTTTAGAGAAATGGTCCACCGCACTTCTATCACTTTGGGTTCTCCCACGGTGTGTCGGGCACTTTCACGGCTGCCACGACCTGTTCCGTGTCTTTCAAGATGTTTCGGGCCCTGGCTAGCAATTCGTCGATTCCCAGTGTGTCCAATCGTGAAGATGCTCATAGGACCCTAACTGGTGTCATCGGGAAGTCTTGCCAGGAAGGCGCATCCTAGTATGTGGTCTGTTGCTCTGCCAAACGGCATCTCAAGCCTTTGGAAATCGACCAGGTAGACATCCACCGTCTCACCCAGCTGGAGTTGTCGCCCAACGAAGTGTTTCCAAGCAATAAAAGGGTCTATTCCAAAGGCTGTATATAGGGCACTTTTGATCTCCTGTAGGTCCGCAGTGTCCTCAAGTTGTTGATATACAGCGTAAACTCCCTTTGTGAGTCTTAGTGGGATGACCAATGCAGTTTCTTTTATTTTGGACAACCTGTAAACATGTTCAGCCTTCTCAAAACATTCGATGACATTTTTCTGTGAAAGGCCTACATAAAGAAGTACACAGGCATAAATTCCATAACTTGAGGCAGCATGAAGAGAATTTTACACATTTTTTGGCAAGGCTATTGTCCTAGGCAAGGTTTTGTGAATTTACCATCCAATGCCAAAATTTTATAAATTATTCTGAAGACGTGGTAGCTGGTCAAGCTCGTTGCTGGACTCGTGAACAAGGAATACCAGAGTATGGTATTAGCTGAGGCTAATACTCTTACAACAGTGGAACAAAAGTTCCACAGGTTGGCTAGTGTAAAAACTAGACACATCGATTCATCACTTACAAAGCAGCTCAAGTTCACATTCAACATTTGGTTCATTGAGGTCTGAGAGGAAGCCAACTCAGGGTCAAGATACACTCAAAGTTCCATGAAAAAGGCCGTGTGGCAGACATCGCACCCCAACAAACTGAAAGGACAAAAAAATTGCCCATTGAAAAAGCTTCAATGCCGTAAATGTGGAGTGATAGGACTTTTAGAAAAGCTGTGTCAAAAATCAAAGATGGCGCCCACTACGGAATCAACGGATAGTTTGACAAGTCACCAGTCGAAGGTACTCAGCCATAGAAGAAAAGAAAGCAATGCATCCCATGAATGAAGATGAGTATTGCCAGCAATACCGCACTTCACATGGAGTAAAAGTGTATTCTAAATCTTGCTACTCTCCTGTGAAAGGAGAGGCTCTGGCATTGATATATTGATTAGTCCTGCAGGATGTTTATATTAGGCTGCCTGGACTTGTTGGTCACAGTGGACTACCAGCTACTGGTGAAAATATTTTTGGATCAACTCCTTGCAAACATAAAGAACCCTCACTTATTCACTTTCAATGAATGGTCATCAACGTACAGGTTCTGGATTCAACACATCCCAGGAAAACTTAACACTGTACCTGATTGTACCTCCAGATACCCAACACAACCAAAACACAACTGAGCAACAATTATCCATACTGCCCAGCAGATTGATTAGAATATGTAAGCATTGATCATAGCCGCATACGTGCACGATCCTAAACTACGAGCCATTACCTAGGATAGAATTGTGGTGGCTGCAGCCACTGATGAGAAATGTTGAATGCTGGCAATGTTCATACAGGACGGATTTCCAAGGGCACACCGCAAACTACCATAAAAAATCTGACAATTCTGGCTGATGGCAAACCAACTGTATTGTTTGGAGAGGGTAACCATAAAAGGGGACAAAATTCTGATACCGAAACAGCTTCACTCAAAATTCTGATACCAAAGCACTACACTCTTCACACCAAGTCGTGAAGTCGGTGGTTATTTTGGCCTGGTTTAGACACCAGCATCCGACAGACAAAGGCACAATTCCAGAGATGTTAACACTATTGCCCCATCCCAGCCCAGAAAACTTGACCCCACCTTTGAACCTGGAATTCCCATTCCATAAGATGGTCACAAATTTATTTAATCTGCATGAAAAAGTTATATGGGGTACGCAGATAGGTACACCGGCTGGATGGAAGTAGCCTCACTACCCTCAGGGAAGGCTGCAGCAATATGCGATGCATTAAGGAGCTGGTTCTGTACAGTATGCTGCACCAGAAGAGATATTGTCAGATGGAGGGCTACCATTTGACTCATAGGGATACAACTTATTCCTGGCAGATTGGGGCATAAAAAAATGCATATCATCTGCACATTACCCACAGAGCAACAGCCAAGCCAAACTAGCCGTAAAGACAGCCAAAAGAGCACTGATGAATTTCATCTATGGTTATGGTCATCTACCCTATGATCGGGTAGTGCAAGCTATGATGACGTACACCTCTTCAGGATTATAGCTTGTTACCAGCGGAAATGTTATACAGTCGAGTAATAAAAGATCACCTTCTCATACTTTGAGAAGCACCAGATTTATAAATGTTGGAGCGAGACGAAGGAATTGAGAGAAAGGGCAATGGCAAAAAGACACCTGTTGAACCAGAAAGACACCTGTTGAACCAGAAACAGTATAACATGCACAGCCACCCACTCTGAGACGTTCAGGTTGGCAAATTGGTACAGCTATAAAATCAGGAGGGACCATATCCACGGTGGTGGACAAAAACAGGGAGGATTATCGAAACTATGGACAACAGGCAATACTGTAAATGGTTGGACGGCAGTGGCAAATTTACACTACATAACTGTCAGTTCCTGCAGAAGATTCTACATCAGTCTATTCACCCGAACAATTACTCCCACAACCACTAAGGCCGAGGCTAATCGACAGTGAACCTCCAGGTGACACACCTGAAATGATGGCAGGAGATGTGGTGAATGACAGTGGCACTTACACTACTTAATTGTTGGTTCCTCTGGAAGATTCTACTAGTTGTAGATACACCAGGCTATTCACCCGAACAACTACTCCCACAGAGGCCAAGGCTAATCGACAGTGAACCTTTGGGTGACATACCTGGAATGATGGAGGTAAATGTGGCAGATGATGAAGTGATTTTGGCAGACCACCACACAACAAATATGGAGGTGAAAGAAAACCAAGACTCATTCATCCACCATCCAGCAAGCCTGATTCTACGGCGCAGCACAAGGGTAACTCAGCCACCAAGACCACTATCCCCCACAAATGCAAAGACTGATTCGTGACTACTTGGAGTCATCCCAGCAAGTGACCACAAAGTGTAGGCATTGTGGTCATAAGAGGTGGGGGACATGTAGAGAGAAAGGACCACCGTTGTGTTTCCGCTGTTAGTGGAAAACTGGTTTTCACCAGATGCTATATATACATTACGTCAGCCTTGCATGGACATATTTGGATTTTGATTCAAGTCAACTTTGACTATTACCAGTTTATTCCCAAAAATTGAAATTACTTATGGCTCAACCTAATATTTGATATTTTCACTTTCTAAGAATTTTAAGTTATCAGGCAAAATAGATTTCTCAGTTTTATTGTAAGTGATGTCATGACCTCCAAAATTTCATTTTTATTAAACATGGTTATTTCAGACCTATGGAATCCATTTGTGTATTTTTATTTCTTTTTACCAAGATTTGAAATGGTTTCAAATGATACATTGAAGTTTGGTGTGAATTTTTGGACTGCTGTTGTGGAATCATTTTCCTGGTTTTCGAAAACTGAAATCCGTACTAGGAAATTCTTGATTCTTACTGTGTAATCAGGTTCTCAAATTTGGAATTCTTTGTAGCTTCATCTTCTCCAAGTATAAAATGTTGAAAAGCTTTCCATATTTGTGTGGGTAATAAAATGACATTGGAACTGAATATTATTTAGTTATTCGGTCAGTCAGTTAAATGCCATACATGAAACACGCTTGGGCCATCATGTCTCAAAAGAGACATGACAGACTGGACAGAAAATTATCCCGCAGTAGGTTGCCATTGCTTTCTGTGGTAGACTGGTTGCCAGCCAAGGCTATAGAACCCAATCTGTCCTGTTATTTAACCTATAACTGAAAGGAAGAGATGGATTAGTACATTTTCCAAGGGTATTTGCATGTAAGTGAATGCAATGAATTCAACTGGAATTCGAACTCGGCTCCCTGATTTCTAGTTCCAAGCCGATATCCACTGCCCCACGACGCACATCCTCATTTAGTTATTAAGAATCTGATATACCTTTTTTTTTTTTTAATGTCAAGCCAAGCAATTTCATATTGACTACTAACATGTACTTCTTACATTTCTTCAAGAAGTAATCATAAAATATATTAAGTTCTATTGAATAAGAAAACTTAATGCAACTGAAAGTATCATTTGTGTTTTTGATAAAAGTCTTCTCTTATTTTACAGGAATATTTGTGATTATGTTAGCATTGTGTGCAGATGCTGTGATTGGAAATGTTCAAGAGAAAGTTATGAAACAGTTTAATTGTAGTAATATTGAAATGGTAAGTTTAAAGCTATTCTTTACAACAGCTGTTTTACTTTGTTCGTTTTTTTTTTTTTTTAAATTTTGGTAAACACCTTGATTTGTAGGTATGATTTAAAAAGAATTTTTTTTTTTTTTCACAGAACTTTTTGGGCTGGAAAATCATATCTGAGCAGGGGTTCGAAACTCTAGGACAAGCTAGCTAAATTAGGACGATTAAAGGACCCCTTAGAACAAAGTGGGGAACACAAAGGTTGTTTGCGGATGAGCTAATATCCCTTACTCCCATTAACCTATAGTGTTTTTGTAGGGCTATAGCACAAAGATAATATTTATAGGCAGATTAGGTGTGACCATGTAACTATAACTGGAGGAATGCACATCTTACTATTAAAGTTATTTTTAAGTTATCTCAGAATGGCATCTGCTTAAGAGAAAAGAGTGCTCCAAATTAGTGTGTGTGTATATATATATATATATATATATATATATATATAAATATAAAATTCTTTTTTCTTCCTCCTTCTAAACCCAAATGTTGATTCCAGAAATATAGCAAGACAAAAATTTATCTAAGATGTGGCTTATATACATATTGCCTATTATTGTCTTGTGATTATGATTCATTTGAAAATCTTTACCATACTTAAGAATAAAAATGTTTTCCATAAAAGTTGGAAGTTGGATTACCGATTATTTGTTTCTTAAAAAGAAAAACTGTAATTCCTGAAAATATTAGAAAGAATGTTTGGTCAGTGTACGCAACGTGATAATCATATTCATTTGTTGAATTGTTGTTGACTTTATTATCTTTGATTCTGATTGGATGAGAGGAGATAGAAAAGCATAACGTTTCTCTGTGAAGAGTTATTAAATTTGCTAATTTTGTTCCAACAATTTAACTCCTTGTTTGGGTTTTTGATGTTAACATTTTAGTCAACCCTTTCAGCCTTTGTCAGGTGTATGATACATAAGAGGAAAAGCCTTTTTTTTTTTTTTTTTTTTTTTTTTTTGCAGGAAAATGGTCAGACAAAGAAAGGTGGTCATTAATCAGTTGAACTAGTACTGTTCCAATACTGTTTTTTATCTCCCTGTTTGTACATATCTAACTTGAAATCATAAGGGGTACATATCTAGTGGTTTCATCAATGTACCTAGTACTACAGTAGTTCTCAGATTTAGTTGGTACATTAACAACCACCTTTTTTTTTTTTTTTTTTTTTTTTGCTGTGTAAGTAAGTCTTTTTTTTTTTCTGCTGGATTATACTTCTGATTAAGTTTGAAGAATGGATCATCCAAAATGCCATGTTGACAATATCAAGAATAGAAAGTTCAATTGTCTGAGAAAAATTTGGAATCTCGAAACCTGTATAAAGTAATGACCATTAATGGCAAGAATGACATTTGTAGAGGTCGTCTCTAGAAAATTTATTCTTTGTACAGCATGGGATAAGTTTTGTTTTTAATTATTATTTTTGAAAATGTCTCTGATTCTTTTTTTTTTCCATCTTTTTTGGCATTTGGGATATAAAGAACTGAAAGTTATTGAACATATTCTTTCAGGATATTAGCATTGCAGCTCTCTTGTATTAATCTGTATTTCTGTTTTTTTTTTTTTTGTTTTTTTTTTTGATATATACAAATATGCCATAAAAAAGATTTGGTATCTTGTAACAATATACTGATAAACTTTTACTTACATTCCAAAGGTTATCCATGCATAGAACAATTGGTTTACAGCTAATGTAGATAGTTATATCTAGTTAAACTATTAATAGTTATACATATTATCCTACATCTAAGCATGACTCAGTTTCCCTATGCAATCATCAGAAACTTTGAGTCATTCTTAAATGTAGGATAATATGTATAGCTATTAATATATATTTTATAGCTTTGTTATATTACATTGAGCACTGTTTTATTAAAACCAGACATATTTTTAGATATGTGTGTGTACTTGCATGTATATTCATATATATAAAGTTAAAAATATCTTAGTTATGTCAATGCATAACTTATGTTAACAAATTTATTTAAAGTTATTTAAGACTAGATAGAGATTAATTAATTAAATGTAAATTCTTCTTCTCTGCTAAAAAGTTTTTCTCTTACTTCCTGTTTGAGGAACTCCATTCCACTTGTTTGCTTCCCTGATAGCTACAATCTCCATTAGTTTAAGCATAATCTCAATTACGTTCTATCTTCTTGATTCCCATCCACCTCTCTTACCCTTTCTTTGACATTCCTTGTATCTTGTTTTTTCTTTCACTGTAACCCCTTGCACACTAGTGGTGGTCCTACCTTGCTTGGAATGAAATATATATATGTGTGTGTGTGTGTGTGTGTAATGAATTAGAACACTCTCACTACTGACATATGAATACATGGTATAGTCTGCCTCTTTCTACCGAGCACCCATAGCTCAGAGGTAGAATCACCGACTGACGCCAATTCGGTTGGGTTTCAATCCTGGGTAAAAACCAATCTGATGTCTAACTGTACTGATGAGCTGTGAAACAGATCTGTCTGTGGATGACTATATATATATATATATATATATATATATATATATGTGTGTATATGTATTGCTTAGGAGCCACTCAAGATAGCGAATTACAGTTGAAAATGGTAATGATATGAATGGAAGAGGTAATGGTAGATTATGATGATAAGGATGACATAATTTCATATACTCAGAAACTACTAAAGGTAGAGGATTACTTTGTGGTGTTATATTTTAGCCTCAGAAAAGACAAGTGTTGGGAGTATTGAACTGAAATAGACTTTAGAAAGAATCAGAAACCCAGTCCTAAACAGGAAACAAGGGATACACTTCTACTCCTGTTCAAAAAATCAGGGAGGAGTGTGAACCTATCTACTTGATTGACTCTTGGCTTGAAGAGATTAAGATATAGTGAGCCAACCAGTAATGGATTGTATTTTAGAGAAGCACCCATGTGGGAGTTTGTTTCACAAAGTAGGAGTTCTTGGGGGGAAAAGCTGCTCGAGTGAAATTTCCTTCTTAAATTTGGAACATGCAGGAAATATGGGGTGGTTTAATTCTGTGCAAATAGGCATATCTTAGCTATAAAAGGTTTGAATTGATGGAACTAGAGAGTGCAGCTTATCTGAATATTTGCCATTAAGATAATGATAGATCAGTAACAATCTTTCAAAATTGTATCTGTGGGAAAGTGGTTGTAGTAAAAAGCCCCCTGTCCCCTACTGTATGCATTCTAATAC
Organism: Ascarosepion bandense; assembly: GCA_037127315.1. Taxonomy (NCBI): domain Eukaryota; kingdom Metazoa; phylum Mollusca; class Cephalopoda; order Sepiida; family Sepiidae; genus Ascarosepion; species Ascarosepion bandense. The sequence goes on from JBBBDQ010001305.1 coordinate 2,494,021, forward strand.
CATGTAACTGATTTTTTCATGGCCAGAAAGTAAGGATTGACCTAATCTAGCTCTGATAAAACAGCAATGCTTCATTTTTGGTTTGACTCCAGTAAAGATAAAATATGGCAGGAGTTGAATACTTCATAGTGCGATATAATGAGCCAACCATTTCCGAATCTTCCTTAGTAATGGATTGTATTTATGAATTCCACTTTAGATTTGGACTAAACTTTAGACCAGGGGTTGGCAACCTTTTGGAGAGTGCTGGCTAGACAGCTATGCAAAGTCTTGAAGGAGGGCCATGATATCAAATGTATTGTGATAAATTGCCTCAACCTCAGACCGCTCCATTCAGAAGTTCGCCATCGTCTGGACGTTTAAAGAAATAACAATGAAGTTAATGTTATATTATTTAAACATGGTTCTTTATTTTATTGCCAGACTAACAGAACAACTACTAACACAACAAAAAATGCAAATTCCTTACATCATCAAAATACAGTTAGAAATGGCGAATTATTTAATAAGACATTTGTTTCTCTTTATTGTTCGACAACTTCTCCACATCAGTTGACGTATTTGTTGATGACAGGAACAAAACATCATTCAAGTGGTCATCACCCAACCTTGTTCTTAAATGATTTTTAATATATTTCTTTTTCGTAAAAAGGTTGTTCTCTAACATATATTCTTCAAAATAATGATACCATCATTTTTGCATTATTCAAAAGACTTTTATATTTTCTTTTTGACAAAATATATTTCTTACGAAAGTCAGTAGTGGATTTGAAATTGAATTTTGATTTAAAAAAAAAAAAAAAAAGTGGCTTTGCAAGTCGCTGAACTCTGATAATTTCTCTGCCACTTTCTCAGCAAATTAATTAGATAATTAGTGTCGAGGTATAAAGTTGGATGGCCTGACAAAATTTGTTCGCGGGCTGGATGTGGCACTGAGGCTAGTGGGGTTGCCGACCCCTGCTTTAGACTAAAGTATGGCGCCTCATTGCTGTAATATCAAAGAACAAGAGGATGTCACCTTGTAGTATGTCTGTGGTAAGTATTGTGCAAAGTTGTGTATATGGTCAATTTATTATCTTAGCAGGAGGTAAATTATGTGACCGGCAGCAATAATGCAGAGCATTGTAATGAGCTCTTTTTATATATTTCTATAAGAGAAATAAGAATTTAATTAAAGTTTTCTTTCTTTTCTAGGTTTTATATTCTTGTTCTATTGGGTTTGTATATATCTTTGTTGGCTTATTGTTGACTGGTAACCTCCTCCCTGCAATCAGATTTTGTTCTAAGGTAAGAAGAAAATGTTTCTTTTTCTTTGCTTATTTTCTTTTTATTTTGACATCACCTGAGGTAGAATTCTCATTTTATTGCCTCGTGATTTGCAGATGTGAAATCACAAATATCTATAGGGAATTTTACTGATTCCTTTCAGCCCCTAACTTAAAGAACAAAAATATAATGAGGTAAGATTAAATAATGTGTGCAATGGGAATAGGGGTGGAAAGTTAACCCTAACTTTCTTGGTTTCTTGAAAGTCTTCAAACTGTAAAGTGGGGTTTGAAACTCTTCAATTACCTGAAGTTGTGTCCTTAAAAAGCTCTAGCCCAGTGGTTCCCAAACTTTTTTCTGTCATTTCCCCCTACACCCAATTGAACTATCCAGATTTCCCCCTTCATGATGAGAGAAAGAGCAGTTAAAACACACTATTTACTAATTTATTTTTCAAATGTACAAATATACTGATAAACTTATAGTTACAGAGTAAAGTATATAGAGAGCAGTTAGTAACAAATAAAAGGACTTTTGTTTGCTTTTCTACTTCAGAATTAAACTAGTGAGAAGGGTGATGCTGCTTCTTGTGCACCACTGAATCAATATCAGGGTTAGTTTTGGCAAGCATGCAACGTATGTCACATTCCACCTCCAGACAGTTTCATGCTTTGGGCTTGATTGTGAGTAAAGTAGAAAATCCTGACTCACAAAGCTAGGTTGTGGAAAATGGAATGAGGATTTTCAATTATTCCTTCCCTGGTAGCTTCAAATTTTCCTCCAGTTTGGGAATCACTGCTCTAGCCAACATTTTCTACGTAGGTTAAATACCAGCAAGATGGCTAAACCAGTAGCCACTGGCAATTGTAGTCCAAAACGAAGAGGAAAAAGTTGGCAGTTTAAAGATTACCATGCCAATGGGTGTTGGATGAAATCACATCCAAGTAGATTATCCAAAAACAGGAAAAAAACAATAGCAGTTAAAATTCTACTATGTCAGTTGATATTGAACAAAATGAAGTTTCGAATGTTCTTCATCATCATCATTTATCTATCACACCCAGATGGTGCATAGGGCAGCAACTTTTTGTGTGCTGTTTCTGTAACACTGTTTTTTACAGGGCAGGGTTGTTAGCCCTACACCCAACCCCCAAACTTGGAGGACCGGTGGACCATTCTTGGTCCTCACATTTACACCACCTGATATTCCCAAATGGTCACCCATTTAAGTACTGACCAGGCTTGATGTTGCTTAACTTCGGTGATCAGACGGGAACCGGTGTATTCAACACGATATAGCTGTAGACTTCAAATGTTCTTAGGTCAAGCTAATTCAAAGACATATCAAATAAAATAAAAGTATCAATACTCTTACTGTCTTGAATGAAATTTTACTGGGACACGTAATGAGGAAGGAGGGCTTGGAAAATCTGATACTCACAGTGTAGATTGAGGGACAGGAAATCAGTGCATAACGTACTTGATGAGCTTGAGTAAATGGATGATAGAACAGGGTTTAGGAGAAATAACAAAAAGATAAAACTTAAGAGCTACAGATGATAGGAAGATGTGAAGAGACATGATGTCTTGAACGGACATTGCACATGAAAGAACTTTATAGTCAATTTTAATCACACTCGTTCCATGAATGAAAACCGCATATGCAAATGAGGTATCTGCATTTTGATGTTGTTTAATGATTAATAAGCTTGTTTTGTTGGATCAATTACAACTGAATAGTAAGTTCAATCTTCACTGGGTGCTCTATACTTTCGGCCTTGTGCCACATCTAAGCCATGCTTAGAAAATCACCATATGCAAATGAGGTCAGTTTATAAATATGAGAAAAACCAAGTGTAATGACCCATGGTACCAGTTTGTGCCTCAAACCAACTTGATTGACTCTGCCTCATATTTACAAAATTTCATATTTTCAAAAACATTGCCAACTTTTCACCATTCTGCTGCTATTTCCATGAAAAATGTTCCAACAAGCTACATTCCTTAGTTACCCCAACTCTGACCTTCCCAGCTAAGAACCATCATGCTGCGTATATTGAGGTGAACCACCCTATTTCTTTTCATATTCCTAAAGTAAGGAGTAAGTTCCATTTGGATAGCTTCTTCCTAAGAACTACTGCTGTTGTGGAACAGGATCCCAGTAGGATGATTTCCCAACAACTACATTCTTAAAATCAAGAGTTAATTGTTATGTTCCCCACGTCCATATAAATGGTGCCTCTTAGTCTTACCATTCATGCAACTGCCTCCAATATCCCACTACTTTGAGTGTCTCCTGGGCCTTGTATAGGATTAAAATTAATTAAAAAAACAAAAACTGTTGAATTTTTCTTTTTCTTTTTTTTTTTTTTTTTTTTTTTGTGGAAATTTTAAATATGTTGTAATAATTTACATATTACACTTATATGCCTTCTATATAATATATGTTCTATCTTATAAATATGTGTAATAGGGTGATAGATGTGCGTTGTGCAGTGGATATCTGCTCGGAACAAGAAATCGGGAATCGAACAGTAGAATTCCTTGCATACACTTACACGTAAATACCCTTGGGAAAGGTATTAATCTGTCTCTTCCCTCCAGTTATGGGCTCAATAATAGGACAGATTGGGTTCTATAGCCTTGGTCCGCAACCAATCTACCGCAGAAAGCAATGGCAACCTACTGTGGGATAATCTTCTGCCCAAGTCAGTCATGTCTCTTTCGAGATATGATCGCCCAAGCATGTATCACGTATGGCACTTAACTGACTGAATAGGGTGATACATATATACTAATAATTATACCGAAGAAATGCCAGTTTTTAATGGAGGAGTTTACAAAAACGTAACACATTATACACCACAAGAATCTCGAATAGAATTCATAAGTATTTTATTTTTTTTAAGTGCTGTTTAAAAAGTTACAGCTAAAGGAATCAGCAAGCAAAGATGAATTCAATTTGATGAAATCAAAATGTCTGATTACCGCTATTGCTAATTTTATTGAGAACATAGCTTTGCAGGAGAAACTAGTGTTGTATGGTTAACCATATGCCATGTATTAAAATCTTCATTCAAGTGGATTTAAATCCCATTTTTTACTCTTCATTTTATAGTTTTCTCTTAATGTATAAAAATGATATACAATCAATTTTGTCTGTTAAATGAGAATTGTTTTCCATAATAATTATCATAGCGATTAATTTCTAGAAAGATTTGTCCCAGGATATGACAATAAACTACATTCAGGAGCAAGGAGATTAGAGATTTTTGAGGAGCATGGAACCACCTCTTAATTGTGCTCTTGTTTCCAGGTCCAACCTGACCTAGGGTGGTAGCACCTGTTAGGGTCCCAGTTGTATGCAAATAGTGAACTACCAAACAAAAAATACTATAAAAGTATAAAATTACATTTTTATATTAAAAATACCAGCAATACATATATATATACTTACTGACAACACCTATTGATAGTAAAAATGACCAACAATAAATGTTATTTGCAGTTGAAGATGTACAAATGCATTTTAAATATTTAGATTTTGGCATTAAATAACCCCTAGAGGTTGATATGCTGCTAAACAAAGATAACCAAACACCTAGCATGAAAGAATTCTTTCGTGGCATTAATCCAAATAATGTCCTACATTTTCTTTAAGAAATCAAACTATATTCCAAAATATGACTATAATATAAAGCACACTCATCATGGCCTCTAGTAATTATGTCTGCACAAAAGATGAGTATCATCTACCATTTATTCAATTGTGAAAGCAGAATAACATTTTTATAATTGTTCCAAAAAGAATTAAATTTTGACATTAAATGAGTTGATATGTTGTTAAACATTCTAGAAAGTTTTTTTTTTTGCTATTTTCTTTCTACATTTTTATAATAACCAAACATTTAAAATGCATTTTAGACACAATTTTGTCCAGTATTTATTTGTTTTGTTTTCTTAATGTGCATATTCATCACTTAATGCAGGATAAATTTCTTTTTTTTTTTTTTTTTTACATGATTGGTACATCATCTGATTTGCTTTTGAGCTATTAGTTTACATTCTGAGATGAAATTTCTATTTGTATATTCCTTAGTAGATATTACAAGACTTTATGCAGATTTGTTTTATCCAGTTAAGACAATCAATATGTGTGTGTGTTTTTATACAGCATCCTACTCACACCTATGGCTACGCATTCATCTTTTCCATCACTGGTTACTTAGGCCTTGTTAGTGTGTTAACCCTTGTCAAGTCTTTTGGTGCTCTTATTGCAGTCACAGGTAAGTGATTTGTTTAATCATATTCACTGTTGTATAAAAGTTTGTTCGATTACTTGATAATTATGAACAATAAATAATGACTTTTTTCTGTGTTTGTCTTGGTATTTTTTTGTTTCTTTGTACTTCAGTTCATACTTAAATTTATATTTACATATTTTTGGTGTTATTTAAAATTGCACAAATTAATAGTCTGACCTCTTTAATCTGGCACCATTGGGACCATAGAAATCATTTCACCCCAAAAAACGTCTACAGCTCTGGTCAAGTTTTCCAACACTATGTAAAAGTATAGTTTCAGATATTTTTGAATACTGAAAGTGAGTGAAGCCATGAATAATCAATAAATAGGATGTGTTTCATTCACTTATGCAAATTTTAAGTGATTTGCATGGGCAAGTTCTCGACTCTGAAATGAGAAGGAATATTTTTTTCTGTGGAGAAGGAAAAAAGTGTAGAGGTTGGACTGTATTTTCTTTTCGAACTGCATATTTGGCAGACAGTGAAAAGTGAAGTGGAGAGAAGAGATTGGACAGTAATTCTTTATTTTAAAAACCACATTTATTCATTCTGTACATCTAATTCTGATCCAAATGGAAAAAGTCATTGTTCTGAATCCAAATGATCTGCAATCGTTGCTTTACACAAAGCCAGTCTTAGCTGTCATCAGATCGCCAAACAGGAGCAGGTTCATGCATCAATGGTCATAAGAATAGTCCAGAAGTGGAAGAAAACTGGAAAAATCTAAGTTGGGGTTTGAAGTGATCATCCAAAAGTGTCTACAGAACGAGATGACCGATGACTGGTACAACTTAGTTTGTCTGATTGACAGGCCAGTGGTCAGCAGCAGTTACTGAAGGAATGGTCCAGCAGTGGTGTAGAAGCTTCAGATTGTTCAGTATGGCGGCATTTGTTGACGAAAGGATTGATGTCAAGAAGGCCGGCAAGAAAGTCACTTTTGACCTGAAAAAATATAAAAGATCAACTAAATTTCTGTTGAATTCATAAAAGTTGGACTGAATCACCTTTTATCTGTTTCGGATCAATTTGCGTCAGAAGACAAGTCGATGAAATATTCCACCCTGATTGTGTGGTATTCACAGTCAAGCATCCGGACCTCATTCATATTTGGGGGTGCTTCTTTCATGGCATTGGAGAATTAGTGATTGTACCCAAAGGTACGTCAATGAACAAGGAATGGTATATGGACACCATCAAAAATAGACTACCACAGTTTTTGATAGAACGCTACCCTGATCAGGATGCAATGTTTCAACATGATGGTGCACCTTGTCATAAAGCAAAAGCTGTGACGAAGTGGTTCAAGGAAAATAACTTCAGAGTTCTGCAAAACTGGCCAGGAAATTCACCTGATCTCAATCCCAATGAAAATTTATGGCCTATCCTGGAACCAAAGGTGCGCAAAGCTGCTCCAACAACAAGAATTGAACTTGAAGCTGTCCTACAAAAATGTTGGATTTCTATTAGCTCTAACTTTTTAAAATCACTGAGTCTATACCAAAGTGAATAAAACTTGTTCTTAAAAATAGAGGAAGGCACATAAAGTATTGAATTTAACATCAAACTTTTAAAATACATCATAATAAATAATTTTTTTTTTACTTTGGAATAGTTTAAATTATTATTTTAAAATGCTAAAACAAAAATAGTTGTGTTCAATAACTCGGATGTTTTATGGTGTTGCAAAACTTTTGGCCAGAGCCGTATACGTACACAGTCTTGCCAGCTCATTCCATATATATATTGTTGCGTTATCAAAGGCAGAACAAATGTTAAAATTAGAAATAAAACAATCATCATTGCTTCCAAACAAGGGTTTTTTTTTTTGTTACATTCAATAAAATGGCTAAAAGCAAAGAATAACATACAGGGTCATTGAACAGTAACGCCTGATTTTAAAATAATTATAATTTATTTATTAACTGTAAGTTTTGCAAGAAATGGATATGATAGGAAAGCATTTAGCATGAGGTTTTATTTAAAATTCACTATGGGCAACAGATTTCGCTACAGCTTCTCAAGCCAACCAGGAAATACATCAACTGATTTTACCAGGAACTTTTGTAATATGGAAGACATAACTTCATATATTCACCCTTCAAGCTCTTTCAAAGTCTCGATTTGTAGCTCTGATTACATTGAGCTCACCAGGGTTTTCACGTGAGCCTACTTGAACATCAGGAGTTGATGATATGCAGGGAAGTGGATTTTTTACACTTGACTGAGCACTGGAAATTTTGCTACTATCAATGATCATTTTAAACCCACTGTTTCAGTGTAGCCTGCTTTTTGGTATGTGACCTTTCCTCTTAATTCATTTTGTTTGTATCAAATAAACAAACAGATATTTTTGCCATAAGTTGTGTGTCAGCTGCCTTGCAACATTTATTCTTTTTTTGGTTCGGTTTAACCCAAGCAAAGCAATAATGAAGGGTGTTTATAAAGAGTGAAAGAGAATGAGAAAATGTTAGTGAGGAGATAAGACTATAAAGGGACATGATTTGGGAAGACTGAAAATGGCAACTGATATTGCATTAAAATTTTTGAAAATTCTAGATGACAGAGAAGCAAATCCAAAGGAAGTTCCACACGCAAGAAATGTCAGAAAAGAAACTATTAGAATAAAACTGATAGTTGCATGTAACTAGTTCAACAGTAAAATGTCAAGATTTAGTAGCATACTTAAATTCATGCAGTTGAGGCACTAAATCTGCTTTTCTTGACAGAAGCTAGTGATATATCTTTTAAGTCAAGTTTCTTGAATTCTTCAGGAGGTTTACCATTATTTAGTGCAACTATAAAATTGTGCATAATATTTAGATATCAATGCCTATGATCTACTCTGGTGACAGGGCTGAATCAGAGAGGTGCAGTTCGGTGAGAGGTATAGACCAAAAACATTGTTTTTAATCAAAAGTTCTTTTTGATTAAAAACAATGTTTTTGGTCTATACCTCTCACCGAACTGCACCTCTCTGATTCAGCCCTGTCACCAGAGTAGATCATAGGCATTGATATCTAAATATTATGCACAATTTTATAGTTGCACTAAATGGTGGTATGCCAAACAATAACCTAAAATAAAAAAATATTTTGCACTTTTGATCAAGGCCAACAGAGTTACAGTGCATCTTGGTTTTTTTGCACACAGATTTTCAAACCATTCCAGAAAAAGTTTGGTTGTTATCCACTTTTTCTTATTTCTGTTGTAACTAAGTAGAAGAATTTTCACCTTTTTTAAAGATTCTTGATTTAACACTCTTACCAATGATGATCAACTTAGTTTTGTGTGTTTCTGTAGCATTGAGACAGCCAAGAACTGTTGTCATATCTTTGATATCTTTACCTCTAACTGGAGCCTCTCAATATCTTGAGCGAGGGTTTTTTTTTTCCATGGCACATGATATCAAAGAGTAGATTTGTCTCTGTTGTAAACTTGTTCAGATACTAAATCTTCTGTTGTCACTAACTCTGCAAATTCATCCATAAACTTTACTGCAGCTTCCGTGTCGGCACTATGCCTTTCACCACTTAGACTATGACATGAAATGTCATGTCTCCACTTGTACAACCAACTTTATAAATCACTCTCAGATATTAGAGATATTAGATTTAGTTCTTTATGAAAAACTCCTTCCTGCTCAATATGCATCTCCCTGGTAATGCTTACACCTTCTCTACTGTCAAATCTTAAACCACTTTATAAGAACACTTCAAACTTATGGATTTCGTTTTCAACATAAAACTTTAAATTTTTTGAATCTTGCACAGTTGATGATCTGATCCATACTCACAGTCTTTGTAAATATTCCTTTCTCTAATTTCTTCCATAATTCCATTTTTTTCAAGCATAGATAAAGATTTATGTTTGTACTTCTTTCCTTGAGCCTCGCCATCTTCCGTTAATAGGCGCCGAGATATAAAATAAATGAGCTAGAACATAACCTCCAAGTTGCTGTAGAAAGTTGTAAACAACATGTGGTGCAGCTCAACAAACTAATGGCAGCTGTTTCATGAAGTGCAGGACCATGGGAGTTGATGGAGCATGGAGTGCTGGATTAAAGAGGTCAAATTGTATTGTAGTAAATAACAGAGTACACATTTTAAATGCTCTCAATTTCCAGTCAAAATTAAGATGAAATTTAGATAACAAAGATAATAAAACTAATGTCTATGAACATTTATTTGTCTAATCGGCAGACCTGTATGACCGGCAAGCCTTCTACCCCGTAATTTTTTTGCTTTTCGTTTTTACTTTTTTTCAGTGTATTCTTATTGATTAGACCCTAAACTTTTAGATTAGCAAAAAAAAAAAAAAAATTGGAAAAAATTCAATATTTAAAGATTTTTAGGGGATGCTCAGTTTCTCATACAATGTTATAGTAAATCGATCCCCATATTGGAAACACTCGCCTTGGGGTCAAGTAAAGAACAATGATGAGTCTGGCGGGCCTGTACATTATACAGGTTTGCCATTTAATCATTAAAATTTGAGTATTAACTTAAAAATAGCCACTGTAAAAAATATTAAAAATGTGCAAATGCAGTTGTGTAACTTTAAACATTTTAGGATTTGTAAATTTTTGTCTGATGATGATTGTACTGTTAGAAATTTTGTGTTAAATATTCCAAATTGTGACCAACTATTATTATTCATTTTGATTTCAGTGACAACATGTAGAAAAGCAATAACCATAATCCTGTCTTTCATATTTTTTACAAAACCATTTACTATTCAGTGAGTAATCCTTTTCTACTTTTATGAAGTTTAAAGTGTTCTCTTATTATTTTTATATGCCATTCCGTCATTCACCTTGATGGCTTTTAATGAGCCTTTATTTGTTAATTCTAGATTTTAGTTCAACAATATCTTTATCAAATAAGTTTCTTGTTGCTGCAAAAAGTCTGTCAAACCTTCAAGAATATTTCTAGCCTGTTCTTTATGACTTGTTTTTGAATTTTTGTCCCCCAAACTACAACAATTTCATAGTTGCTATTAAATTTCATTTTTTTTTCTGCTTTCTTACTTCCTTCAGAACTGATCCTTTTTACACAATTGGGACACTTGATTTCTGTCATGTTTAACTCTATATGAGTCCTATCATATTTCTTTATACCACAGTAAAGCATCTTTATTTTTATCTGATGGTTTTATTATAAAATGCTCCAAAGCATACATTCATCTTGTGTAGAAAATGTTAAAAAGGGAATTGTTAAATATTGTATTGAAATGTGATTTCACTTTAAGTATTTAACATTATTTATTTATTTATTTTCAGTTATGTGTGGTCTGGATTTATTGTGATATTGGGTATTATGTTGAACATCTACAGTAAGAACAGCAAAAATATCAACTTTCACTGGGGGTCATACATTTTTAATCTCTTTATTGGTCGAAAATCACATCGGCAATACATGGGACTTGAAAGAGTTATCTAATTATTTTCACAGCATTTTCACTTGATATCATAAATGTTATTTTGGTTATCACCAGTTTCAGTATTTTTTTCGGTTTCTAATTCTTTTGAAACCAATTTTTGTAAGATTGTAATTTAATGAAATGTTTTTATAGTTATTTTATACTTTAACCAGAGCCTTTGGTAACTTGATGAATGTTAGACTCTTAATATTACAATTAATAATACTAATAATATAAAATAGTGATAGATATAATATTATTCATAGTGATAGATATAATATTATTCATAGTGATAGATATAATATTATTCATAATGAATAGATATAATATTATTCATAATGATATGATAGCAATATTATTCATAATGATATGATAGCAATATTATTCATAATGATATGATAGCAATATTATTCATAATGATATGATAGCAATATTATTCATAATGATATGATAGCAATATTATTCATAATGATATGATAGCAATATTATTGATATAAAGAATTATAATTATAAATTACTGGTATTAATAATAAAAATACTTTAAACATAAATATTGAAAATAATATTTTTCAGTATAATTCAAAATTGCTAAATTACTGAAGTTGACAAGTATATTTATAAAGATTTTAATTCTATTAGCATTATTGATAATATTTACAGTAGTACTATTTTAATATAATTTTAAACTTTTAAACGCTCTAGATATTAATACTGGTGATAGCATTTTTAAACATAGTAAAATTTCAAAATCATTAATTGAATTAAACATGATGATTCCTCACCAGAACCAATAATCATAAGTATTTATATTTTCTTTAAAAGAAATTGGAGAGCAGACTAAAATAAAAATGGGGGTTGTACATTTGGATTAATAGCGTTTATATAATCAGTTTCATTTGATTTATTCATGATATCAAACTTTTTTCAAAGGCTAACATGATTTCAAAATTCATTTATTTTATTTTTAAACTGGACCACCAAAACAACAAAAGATACCACACAACAAAAAAAAAAAAATAAAGAAAGCATTGTATACAATATTTGCATTTTCAGAAGACATCTTTTTAATTTTTTTCTTATATCTCTTCTTTCATACATTCCATTAAAAATAATTTTTCTTGGTTTGTATTTGTCGTTTGTTCATTTTATATTGTTTACTGACCTACTTTTTATGAAACATGTACATCTCTATCAAATTTGATGATAGGGTAACACAATTATTATGACTAAAAGATGGGTAGGTGAGATATGGAGTAATTTGCCAAAATTGCCAGAATGCTTATCAAGTATTTGGTGCCCTCTGTAATTTTGAGATGTTATCTTTTCAAGAGTTATTTGCAGTATAAAATGGCAGCAAACAGAAAATGATGCCATTTCTACTGAGCTATTTAACCCATTCACAACAATATGACAAAAGAAAAATAAGATTTTCTTTGCAAATATAAAACAAAAGTTGATTTTGGAAATTTCTTTCTTTTGCCTCATGTAAAATTTTATTCATTTCTTTTAAAATTGTTTATTTGTTGAGAAACTAATTTTTAATCCCTTAATACATGTTAGGAATTTGCTAGTAAAACATCATGAAATGTAATTTTGCCCTTGGATAAGAGAATAGATCAAGCATTATTTCTTTTGTTTGACATTCATAATATAACTTAATTTCAAAGAACTATGTAGAATGTTATATAGTTTAGATAAGGAATTTTGTATGCACATTAAATTTATTCCCCTTCCTTTTCACAATCTAACTTTAATTGTCTTTGGGGCCTCTGAAATTGTTGTGAGCCTCAAGAAGCAGTATGCTTCCATTTTTATATTTGTAAGGGGATTCAAATTCTAATTTCTCATAAAGGTGTGAATTTTTTGAATACAAGGTTTTTATTAGTTAGAAAATAATTTCATACTGGCTCACAAAAAGCTTTTTATCAAATTTGCTGGAGTGGTGAGGGCAGTTATTATTATTATTATTATTATCTATATGGTTAAAAAATAACGTAGTAGTTCTCAGTTTGGTGGTATTTTCTCTTGTAATGATTTTTTTATCCAACAAACCATTTGATAGGATTTAACTGGTTGCAAAATATATAGATATATTAGATTTAATTCCTCTATGAGATTAATGGATATGAGACCAAGAAAAATCATAAAACCAGTTTTATCTTATCTTTACTTTTGTGATAATATGATGAGATGAAGCACAGAAACTTGATTTCATGTTTGAAGACGAGATGACTCAGGCAGTTTATAATCCAAATTCAAAAGGATTTCATTACTTCAGTTTTCTATGTTCTTTGGAATTTTTTATATTTGCCCCAAAATGTTAATGTTCTGGGCAGAATTTGGAAAAGGGATAAAGTTTTGCATAAACGAAATAGACAATTCATTACTTTAAGAAGAAAAAATTTATTTCAAGTCATTAAGATCCTTGCATTTATAATAGGTTGATGTTTCACAGAATCTACATCAATAATTAATGAATTTTTCTCTAATATCTCTCCAGCCCACCAATTAAATATTTCTTATTGTTGGCTGTCTGCCTCCATTCAAGCATTTAGACCAGAAAATAGGCATTTCGACATGGTTTAATGATTAGCAAGCTTGTCTCACCAGTTCAGTGATGACTGAATAGCAGGAGGTACAGATTATGGTGCTGGGGGTCAGAAATATAAGCATAAATGTCTCTTTATGCTTGAAATGGTAAAGTCACATTGGCTATATATATATATTTGTGTAAAATCTTCTGTACAATAAAGACGGAAGCTGATGATGGTTTGCCTGAAATAGGCCTACACGTCTACTTAACCATGGAATAACATGTCTGTTTTTAATTTTTACATATATTTGCTCTATATGTATTTATATAGATATATATTTAGAGCTCTCCTAGAGTTATCCTACCACTTTATGTACAGGATACACCTTTGGATTCTTCTATATCTACACAGCATGCTTATATATATATATATATATATATATATATATTTATTGATCATTTCATCCCAGGCAAAGTGAAACCAATACTAATGCTTAGGGGGTTACAGTGAGAGAAATGACTGGGTATTGAAGAAAGGATAAAAGATGAACGAGATTCAAGAAAATAAAAGATGACAATTTATGTTGCATTTAAATTTTTGGAGAGTGTAGCTATCATAGAAGCTAGTAAACAGGCATGAATTGTGAGAAAAGAAACTGTCAGTTAAATGTAACCACTACTTTTACTCTATTTTAACGGTAAAAAGGTGGGACCCTGAGGTCAATCCAGTAGCATGTGTAAGTATATGTTGTTGACAAACCAGGAAAAAAAAAGCATATCAGACCAGTTGTCATGAAAGTATTTGTAGAAAAGACAGATGGAAAGCGACATCACATTGGTGAGAAAGTGACTAAAGTCGAGATGCCAAGTCAGGACCAGTTAGATTGCAGATTCTTTTTTGGATTTTGTTGAGAACCTTGAAATGAATAGCAGGAGTACCCGACCAGTTATAGCAACAGTGTTCAATAAATATATATATATATATATATATATATATATATATATATATAGAATGAGCTGGCAACACTGTTTACATTGGGGATTTTTAGTGATGATTTCTTTCATCTGGCTTTTTCTGTAGCCTGGTCCCAAGCATGCTGGATTAAAGAGGTTGGGCTATATTTAGTAAAACAATACATCTTAGATGATAGGTCAATTTTCAAAGAGACAAAAAGTTTTATCGGTAAAAATTTTGGTTGGCTAAATAAGTTTCATAAGCAATAAATGTGTAAAATTTATATTGAGAAACTTCAAATCTGTTACTACTGCTGCTGCTACAGTTCAGTGTGTTTTTTTTTTTAATGAAGTTTTTATAGCTGGTGTATCTGGTGTTATGTTTGAAAGAGATCAAATGACAGTAAATTTTTTAGCCTTCTTCTGTGTATTTTTGTTGAAGTTTTTTTTTTTTTTTCCAAACCTACATCTACATCAGATATATTCAAACTTTTTTGCTCACCCCCCCCCCTCTTTAGCATAATGAGTTTAAACCATGTTACTGTCACTTACTAAAATTTTAAGATATTTTTTACAGCTGAGCAAAAACTGATAAAATCAGTAATTAAATAAATTTGTAGTTATTTTTATTACCACATGCTCTAGCAACGGACCTATTAAAATCTTTGGAAAAAATTCTTAAGTTTTTAATCTACCTCAAGCTCTACAATAAAATTCAAATTTGTTTTTTTTTTTTTAATATATAATTAATACTTAGTTTTTAATGAGACTATTTTGGTTGATACTTGTTAACTAAATTCTTTACATTCACTTTTATTTTCCTGCATTGAGAAACAAATCTGTAGTGAATAGGAAATTAGCCTTCACTTTTACAAAAATTCGCAATGACATGTGAATTCCTGGTTTTTCCCAAATAGAAAAAAGGATCATGTGCTTAAAGAAAGTCAAAACCAAATTTCGCAAGTAGGTGTTACATTGATTTTTGACCAATGCGAGTGACTTGCAAGACTTGAGGACTTCAAGTCAGTGCAAAAATCTGAATACTATAAAAGGCCCCGGGTCAGTCAGTCAAAACAGTCAGTCAGATGGAAGCAGCGAGAAAGACAAAACTAAAATGTAACATCAACTTCAAACTGACCCTTGTCTTCTTTCTCTTTCCTTCTCATGTGCTGATTTCTTTTACTTCTTCTTTATCCAAAAACATTCTTATCAAACAAACACATACATATGTACGTACGCATATATTCTTTCAACAATTACTACTACAAACAATTTCTTCAACTTTTGATACCTTTAACTTTCTTGTAGAACACAAACTCTACCCTTAACTTCTTAATAATGTTTCTAATTGCACATTAACTCCTACAACATATGTTATTCATTTCTTTTAATTAATTTCTTTTTTTAACATTCAAAATGTATATTTTTATTCTTACACTATTCTACACATTCCAACCTGCCAACAACCCGCCTTCTGATGATAACAACAATAACCTTCTGATAATTCTGCATAAATCTTGTAAGCTGTAGGAAGTTTGGTTATGTATGACACAAGGCCGAATCAAAGAAACATTAACCATCTTCCTATAGCTACAGATCTCCTACCTCTGTTACATTCCTTGGTAAGAATCCTGTACATTAAATCTTTTGTCCAACTAAATACGAGGAAGTGAAAGCTGTTAATAATGGGCTTTTTTATTTAATCTTCCGTTACGGGCCATGTTCCTTCAGGACATAAACAATTATGGTTTCACAATATCATGTCCTTTGTAGCTCTTAACAATATCTGTCATCTTAGCATGCCTTCCACTCTGCCATTCATGTACACAAACTTGTAAGTATTAAATTTTCCAAGCCTTTTTTACTCCCTCATTATGTATCCTAGAAATTTTTAGTCTCTTTTTGATTTTAGTACAGATAACTAAATCTGCTGCTAAGAAAGTCGGTTCTCTGTGTAGGGCCAGGAAGTTTTTTCCGCCTGAAACAATCCTGCACATATATAAATCTACCATCCGCCCGTGAATACTGCTGCCATATCTGGTCAGATGCTCCTGCTATCTATCTAGGTGTCCTTGACAAAATCCAATGGAGAATCTGTAATGTGACTGATCCCGACTTAGCAGCTCAGATACAGTCACTTTCTCACCGGTGCAATGTGGCTTCCCTGTGTCTCTTCTACAAATACTTTCATGGCTTCTGCTCAGATAAACTTAGGTCACTGGTACCCCCCCCCCCCCCCATGTATGAATTTACTTGAGCCTTAAGATTAGCAACTAGGTCCCAACCTTTTACTGTGAAACTAAGAAAATGTAAATGCGAATTCTACTCCAGTAGCTTCTTTTTTTTTTTGCATTTCCCGCCTGTGGAATTCCCTTCCATTTACTTGCTTCCCCAACAGCTACAATCTCCAAGAATTTAAATGTAAAGTCAATAGTCATCTCCTATCTCACTAACTTGCATCCTCTCTCTCTCTCTCTCTCTCTCTCATGCTCCTTTCTACATCCACTTCACTCTCATCAGTATTCTCATCCTTCTTTTATCCACTTCCTGACACCCCCTATAACCTGTCACTTTTTCTCATAACATTCCTCCTATGCAACCCCCTGCAAAAGAGTGGCAGTAAAATGCCTTACTTGGAGCAATATGATTATAAAAAAAAAAGAAAAAAAGTCCTTTTTCAATTTTTCTTAAAACTTCCTTGTTACTTACATCCTAATCTATGGTATTATCAGAATCCTTCTGTAGAACTAAAGCTTACAGTCACATCATGGTGATACACTAGTTCCTGTACAATCACCAAAGTTAAGCAACATTGATCCTGGTCATTATGTAGGTAGGTAACCACTTGGGAATAACAAATACTGTAAGCTTGGCTGTACTGGTGGTGTATTAAATAATGACTCAGAATTGTTAGTCAGAAAGTAGAGTTCCAATTTCTGTTGTGTTCATTATATATGCGCGGAAGTGGGTGCAATGAATTCAACTGGAATTCGAACTCTGCTGTCCGATTTCTCGTTCTGGGCCGATATCCACTGCAACACATCCAAGTCTAGTCAGTCAGTTAAGTGCCATACGTGAAACACGCTTGGGCGATCATGTCTCGAAAGAGCCATGACTGACTGGGCAGAATATTATCCCGCAGTAGGTTGCCATTGCTTTCTGCGGTAGACTGGTTGCCAGCCAAGGCTATAGAACCCAATCTGTCCTGTTATTTAACCCATAACTGGAAGTCTAGTACTGCGCTTAAGTTCAAAAAGTCTAGGTATTCTAGCGAAGAGCTCATTTGAACAATTACCATGAATGAAAAGATAGTCGATTTTCTAAGTGCGGATCAGATGTGGCACAAGGCCGAAATTTTGGGGTACCCAGTGAGGATCGAAGTCACTGCTCAGTTGTAACCGTATCTATCAAGACAAGCTTGCTAACCATTACACCACGCTGAGGTGCCCCATGAAAGAAAAAGATAAAGACAGATGGAGGCAACCTTACGACAGTGGGAATTGACTGAACCTGAATTGCGAGAAGAGGACAAATAATATTGCTGATTCTTGTTTGGATTTTAACAAGGAACTCAATGGAAATAGTAGGAACGCCAGATCATGTGACAGCAATATTCTAAGCTTGGAAGAATGGAACACTTATCCATAAGTACAAAAAAAAAATCTTGGCTGACAAAATGTTTGTTTATATTGTCTCCGATGGCTCAAAATCGGCAATCATAACCTTTGAAAAGGCTTCTCATTGGCTGAAAAATATACACTTTTGTAGTTTGACTTGAATTTGGTGCCGGCAACAATTTTGTTTGTAAGCCTTAAGTTGATTTAGGATTAATATTTTAGAGGCTGGAGTGAAAACTTTGCATTACTTAAAGATTGGGCTTTTCGACAGGCTGTATCTCGACAAATCTCCAGCGCGCCCATGAACGGAATGCTATTCCGTCAATGAAGCACGTTGGCGTCGATGTTATTTTATTTAGCGACCGACCGCTTATCTTGAGCTACAAGAAACTGCATCAATTTTGTTGAAAAATTATTTAATTATCGATAAAGTAAATTGTTTCCGGATTAAGAGACATAGATCTTCCGTTTCATAAGTTTCATGTTGGATCCGCCATCACTGTTTTTGTGAGTGCAATCTATGCCGCTAATATGACTATTTGTAGGTTCTCAATATTTGAGAGTGAATATAAGCCTAACAATGTATTTTGTATTAACGTCGAACAAGTATATGAAGTTGTCATATAGTATTTTAATGCTATATGACAACTCCATACACTTATTTGTCGTATCAAATGATATTGTTAAAGTAAAATTTTCTAAATTCTTATTTAAAAAGCTGTTACACGTATATTTGTTTAGACTTTTTTCATAGAAATAAATCCTGAAGATAATGTATAAGATGGAAAATAAGATTATTTAAGTTCAGTTACAATAAGTTCAATATTTTTAATAAACACGATTGAGAGTTTTGAAGAATTCACAAGAAAATTGTCAACATGGCTTCACATTATAAAATCTGCAGTGTGTCGTGTTAGTTGGCAAATATAGATTATCAATAGGAAGAAGCTTTTTTAGGCTTAGATGTCAAGCTAGGAGAAATCGATCCAATCAGTTTAAGTTCAGGCTAAAAAGTTTTAGTCATAACCAACCATTGCTGGTGCTCCATCTGTTGCACAAGTAACAATATCTATCTTGTACAAATATATATTTTTTTTATCATTGATTGCGATTTTTCGTAATTTTATTTATACTTTTATAAACTTGTTCTATAGGCTATCTCGTCCATATTGTTTTATAAACCTCTCACTCCTATTTTCATGGAAAGCGGTCAGTCTAACGACATTCTTTAGTTTCATCAATTGGTTTGTTTAACGGCATATCAATTCTTTACAGGTCATTTAATGCCGAAATCTAAATTTTGAGGGAGCTTTGGTAATTTAAAAAATGTATTGCTAGTGTTCTTACTACGAAAATATGTGTTTTTTTTTAAAATACTTTAATGTTTTGACCCTAGTTTAGACGTTCCTTATTTGGCCATAACAGGCGCTACTATCTTGAGTCAGGGTACATCTAGGAACAACAGCAATTAAGAGGTGGCATCACACTTCTCGAAACCTTAACCGATAAAAGGCCTTGAAGCTATAGGGAGATGGTTAATGTTGTGTTTTTTATTCGGCCTTGTGTCATACATAACCGAACTCCCTACATCTTACTATTATTCGTTATCATTACAAGGTTGTCAGTTGGTTGGAAAATGTCGAAGAATGAAAATATACATTTTGCATGTTAAGATAGAAATTTATTAATAGAAAAGAATAACGTGAATTCGGGAAGCCGAGTTCGAATTCCAGTTGAATCCATTGTATTCACTTACGCGCAAATCCTTTGGGAAAGGTATTAATCCGTCTCTTCCTTCCAGTTATGGGTTAAATAACAGGACAGATTGGGTTCTATAGCCTTGGTCGGCAACCAGTCTACCGCAGAAAGCAATGGCAACCTACTGCAGGATAATCTTCTGCCCAAGTCAGTCATGTCTCGAGAGAGACATGATCACCCAAAGCGTGTATCACGTATGGCACTTAACTGACTGATGTTCAATGAGAAAGTTAAGGGAAGAGTTTGTAGCAGTTCTTGTTGTATGTATGTTATTGTTGAGTAGGAATGTTGAGAATGAAGAAGTAAAAAGAATCAGCAACACTAGAAAGGAGGGGAAAGAGAACGAATATATGACGCGACCTTACGTCCGGGTTCACTTGAAATTTCTTCCTTGTTGCATTTTACTGTGTCGTCTTGCTACTCCCATCTGACTGACTGACTGACGTTGACCGAAGCCTTTATAGTCATTTAATTTTTTCACATTGGGTCACTAATTCTTTTTAGTTTTGCAAATTTAACATCTACTTGCGAAATCCTGTTTCGATTTTTTCTTTAAGCATGTGGTCAATCCTTTTTCTATTTAGCAAAACCAGGATTTCACACGTCATTGTGAATTTTTGAAAAAGTGAAGAAGTTGCTTTTAATTCTTAATTTCCTATCCACCACTGCCTTTCTGCCGGGTGTCATATCCAGGACGAATTCCACCACTTCTAACCTTCACGGCTCAGAACTGTCATGCTCCTCACATTGTAGCAAATGGTATTCCATTGGTGAGATTTCAGTTCCACTTGAATAGCAACTTATAGCTAATCGTTTTTTTTCTGTTGAACTGACTCTGAAGAGGATGTTTTCCGATCACTTTAATTTTTACCTGTTTAGGGTTAACCGTTATCTTCCCCATCTATCCAAATAAACTGTGCCTCTTACTCTGTACCCCCCTTGAATGGTTCCAGGGCCTTGTATAAGATGAACATCATTAAAAAAAAAAAAAAAGCTCGTCTCTAAATACCGTGAGTTGGTTGCGGAACTCTGGATCCTGATTGGTTATCAAATCGCAAAATTCAAAATACGTCAGAGAAACGGTTTTTCCACAGCTAAAGAAATATTCTGGGAGCCACTCCACGTGACTGGATTCAATATTTAAAGATGGTCTCTAAACGGTCACGGCGGTCAGTCAGGGGAGGCGGTTTGCTGACACACATCTAAAATTCAAATCGACCCATCGATAAGGTCAGGTCGCATCTTGTTCTCTTTCTCCTTATCTATTTCAACAATTACTACTCCGAACATTTTGTACGAAATCTTGATGCCCTTAACTTTCTCATTGAACATTAATTTTTACGAATTCTGGTTATTTCTTTAATAAATTTCTATTTTAAAATGCAAAATGTATATTTTTATTCTTCTGACGCTATTCCACACAATTCCAACCTGCCGACAACCAACCTTCTGATGATGAAAAAACCTTCCGGTGATAAATTCAGCATAAAAAACTTGTAAGCTGTAGGGAGTTTGGTTAAGTAAGGCAGAAGGCCGAACCATAGAAACATTAACCAACTCCCTACACTACCTCAAGTTTTATTGTTCACGATACAATAGAAGCTATTAAAATTAGTTTGGTAGCACTGAAAAATAGAGGTAAAATCAATTTCATTTAGATTTATCGATACCACCTCCAAGATATTTGAGATCTACAGTGTAACCCTGATATAAGAGTTGTCGGGGCCGGATAAAAGTTATCTTATACCCGGGTTTTGTCTATTTTATACACATTACCACAGGCTCTAATTTGGGACCAGAGAAAAGCCATCTTATATCCGGGTTTCTCTTATACCAGGATGTCTCTTATATCCGGATCTCTCTTATATCAGGGTGATACTGTATAACTAAATTGGTGGGAAAGAGGATATGAAACGTATTTTCATTGTGTGTACAGGTGGGAAAGGTTTACGGTAATTATTATATCATATTAACTTTGACGTCGAGGACAACTTAACTTGGATAAATATTGAAGTGTCCGTTAAGTACAAAAAATCTGTTTTACAAAGTAAGGGCGACAACTGACTTATCAATCTGCCTGCGTATATAATAATCTGCTTGGCAAACTTACTCCAATTAGAGCTTCTAAAAATGAACATTTCCTTTAAGTCTTTTCTGCCCATATGAAAACCCAAAAATTGATCCACAAGTAAGCCGTAACGCCCCCATCCCCGTTAAAAAATCACGATCGAGGTAGTTTCAATTTTCCATCGATCTTTCAATACTTTTATTTCTTACAATTGTCATCTCCGTATTCGAAAATGTGGTTCAGTTCTCTGGTAAGATCCAGATATTTTTTTTTTTTTTTAATCATCTCACCCCAAGCAAGGCATTCCACTGCCACTATTGCGCATGGGGCTACATAGGGGAAGGTAAAGAGAAGGAGTGGATAGACATAGGGAATGTCAGGAGAAAGGTGACAGATGAGTAAGGATAGCGAGGATGAGGGTCGGGCAGATGGGAAGAGTGCTTGATAGAATGGGAGCAGGTTAGTGTGTTAGGAGGTGTCTATTGACCTTACATTTAAGCTCCTAGAGATTGTAGCCGTCGGGGAAGCAATCGTTTGGAAGAGAATTCCACAGTCGGGAAGTGCGAGGAAAGAAACTGTTGGAGTAGAAGTTACGGCTGCATCTTATCGGTTTCACTGTAAAAGGGTGGGATCTAGTTGCTAATCTAGTATCTCGTGCAAATTCGTATTTAGTGGGCACCAGTGATCTAAGTTCATCGGAGCAGAAGCCGTGAAAGTATTTATAGAAGAGACACAGGGAAGCCACGTCTCGCCGGTGGGAGAGAGACTGCAGGCGGTCTGCCAAGTCGGTACCTATCACATTACAGACCCGCCTCTGAACCTTATATTTCCCAGTCTTCTGCTTCTTGTGATTTCTGTTATTTTTTTTTTATATTGTGAGTATCATCTCCACTTGGTCTGCTAAGTGGCGTTGTTTCAAGACTATAAAAAAAAACTTCCCTCTTTTGGTTTGAAATATAGCAGCGTCAACACGAGCCTTGTTTCTCTTATTCCTAGGAAAATTTATTTTCCCCGGGCGGCTACCGCTAAGATTTTTCTCTTCTGTCATTCACTCATATTTCTAACCACAAAAATTAGGTGTTCTTTTTTTTCCTTTTCAGCTGCGTAAAAAGATATATGTAAAATTCTTTCACATGATGAAATGTATTCCTTATGAAAATTTTGAATTTAGTTTCTTCCAAAGTTCTCGACCTCACTCTAGTCCCAATGCAGACCCGTTTACATTCATTCCTATCCAAATTCAACTTTATTAATAACTTTTCTTAAGTAACATTTGTTGACTTTTAAAAAAAAGTTCATTCTCTTTATACATATAAGTGAGCCCATGACGGCAACATATATACATACATACATATATATATATATACACACACACACACACACAACAGTCTTTATTACAATAGAGAGGATACATATATTCTTCACTACTCTAGGACATAATTATTAATAATTATTAACAAAGAAATGCACTGTTAAAGAGCAAACACGCTAAAAGGGCTTTCATAACTGGTAGTAAAGAGAATGAATTAAGCCGGCGCTGCCTTGCTATTGTTTCTCTCTTCATGAGCGTGAGAGAAGAGGAATATATATATATATATATATATATATATATATATATATATATATATAGGAAAGAATATTAATAAAAAGTTTTGAATTTAAAAACGTACTTTTTTAAACAGTATTTGTTTATTTTTATAGTGTTTTATATTTCAGACCGCCCTCGGTCCTTCATCAGAAACAAGTGATTTTTTAAATTAGAATTGGAAACGTATTTTTACGATGGCGTCCTAATACTTTTTAAAAACTTTTAATACTTTTTTACTTTTTAAAAATCACTTGTTTCTGATGAAGGACCGAGGGCGGTCTGAAATATAAAACACTATAAAAATAAACAAATACTGTTTAAAAAAGTACGTTTTTAAATTCAAAACTTTTTATTAATATTCTTTCCTATACATATTAAGACAGTATACGTGGATGATCATCACTATATATATATATATATATATACTCATAAACAAACGAAGGGAGATCATAAGTATGTGTCGCCATAGAAATAAGTATAAATTACAATAATTATCCTATTCCCCCAATTAGTCCCTTCCTTTACCTAAACTAACCTCTGGGCTTAGAATTTTTCTTCATTCTCTGTTTATAAGGGGTGGAAGAATGCATGCCTTAAAATGACATGTTGAACATGGCTATTTCCCAACTAAGTTTTATCTGAATTTACACATAAAGAAATGAGATATCTATCTATCTATCTATCTATCTATCTATTAAATAGACATATTTGCAGATATTATTTTATTATTTTTTTGTCAACGTGTGGTACGTAGCCGGGCCGGTCGTTGTTGGTTTCGATCCAGATAGCTGGTCGTGAGTTGACTCTGCTCGCGATGATTTCCCTTGCCCCACGTTGTTTTGATTGATCACAAGGCAGTCACGCGAGTTTTCCACTAGCTGTTTCTCTGCCAAGCCAAACCGGATTGGAAAGCGTGCACACAATTGGATTAAAAAAAAAAGAAGAAATATGGTACCAAAAATAAATGGACTGACATCTGAAGTTTTATAAAATAAAGTCTTTATATACAAAAAAATAATTCACAGTAGTAATGGTCATTTGGTTATTTCCCAATTCTTATTCCTATCAAGCTGGTAGTGGAACGGAAGCCTCTTAAGTAAATCGAAGTATAACGTTTCAAATGTTTATCCTTCCAAGTAATAATCACGGAATCTGGTTAGCCACGGCGCTTTGCTCCGAACGGAGTTCTAAGTTCGCAGCAAGTCAAGTTGACTTTGGTTCTTTCTCTCCGGAATTTTGCGGAAACTGCCGAAGTGCTGGGTTATGGGTAGGTTGGTGCGGTTCGTCTTTAGAGTCGGAATCGAGATGGATTTCTTGTTCCGGGTTGGATCACTCTGCTCTTTCGGTAACTCTGTTCGGCTGGCAATTTTTAAAATCTTGTCTGCAAAATCACTTCTTGTCTGGCTTTAACTCTGGTTGGTTGTTTGACTTTAACTCTTTTCGGTCGATTGGCGATAGGCTTCTCTACAGTTGACACCCAACGGCATCTGTCTCTTTACATCTTCAGCTGGGAACTTTTTTTCAGGCGCGGGCCCTACGTTTGGCGCTCAACAGCATGGCGCCGATCTCTGTCGTCACATCTCTGGGCCAAAAGCTGACCGGAATTCGAACTGGAACTCCGACTCGAATTGACTTTGGTCCCTCGGGGCTCTGTATTTATGCCTATGCCATGGTGTGGGGGTGACGGACGCTGGATGTATAACCCCTCATTTCGGCAACCAATAGAATGCTGTGGTAGCTGCTCCTCGTGGTTGCCTTCGGTTTATCCAATGAGATTCGCCTTATTTCCATGATGTCAATTGCTGGTCGAGTCCCCCTTTCGGGGCGCTGGTTCGCGGGACCAATGAGGTACCTTCTTGTCTTATGACGTCATTTTCTTATACCCCTTTTTGAGCTGGGCTTATCCGGCGAATTTTCTTTCTCACGAAATATTTTTTCTCACGTAATAATTTTGGGTTCTAATCAGTTTTCATCAATCATTATAAACCTTTGTCTGTATGACTAAAATTTTCTTTCTTTGTTTGAAGCAAACAGACAGGCCACAGGTGGTCATTGTTTACATTGTCACCTCGATAAGAATTTCCGCATATGAGTTTTCAATATCTGTATTTTCGGTCACAGATATTTTTAAAGCTTTCTTTAAGTTATTTTTGTTATCAAGTTCTCTTTACAATTCACGCGATCCAGACAATCCCTATTTTACTTGTGGTGTGTGTGGGCTGATTCCCTTAATTTCCAGTTTCAATATTTGTCTAGGGCCATCTGGATTGTTTTATGTTTCAAATTATGTCTATGGCTTTGCGTTTTATCTAAGCTCGGAAATAAAAATGAATTTATTTCTCTTTTTCTTTTTCTTTTTCTCCTTTTCTCCTTTTCTTTCTTTCTTAGGTTTAGAATAACAAAAAAAAAAAATACAAAATTTTAGTTTCCTTTACCTTCGCTCATATTCGAAGAATTAAAATTCTTTTCAGTACGTTTCCTTCCGATCTATAATAATAATTTCTTCTGTTTAAAATTTTTTCCAATTATAATTAGTATTCAATTAATAAAATTAATTACTTCCGTTCCGCTAAATATTGTTACAAACGCCTGTTTTCAGACTGTCGTCTGTTCTGGTCCAGGCGAAGCAATAAAAATCACAAACATCACGAAATAATTCGTTTGTTATTTTTGTGCATTTTCATTTAATAGCTGCTCTCAATTCAGTGACTCTTGTAGTTTTCTTAGCGTAGTCATGTTCTTTTAGGAATCCCCATATAAATATTCTAGTGGTGTGAAGGTCTGGTGAACACCTATTCGACAAGATCTCATCAAGGATCCAACATCGCGATGGTAGTGTGGGTGTGGCCTATCTTACTGAAAATAAAACACCTCACCTTCAAAGTCCTCTGTAATGCTTAGCATGATAAACTGTTGAACGTGTACATATACATTTTTTATGACACCCTCTGTGTGTGTGTGTGTGTGTGTGTATATATATATATATATATATATATAATGTCATCCGCAGACAGATTTGTTTAGGTGTAACACAGCTCATCAGTACGGTTAGACATCCGATTGCTCTTACCCAGGATTGAAACCTGACTGGATTGGCGTCAGTCGGTGATTCTACCTATGGGCGCTCGGTAGGAGGAGGCAGATTTTTAGCGTGTGATATACCATGTAGACATACGCCAGTAGTTAGTGTTCTAATTCATTACTGAATGAACGATGCATTCATTCAGTGTATATGTATATATATATATATATATATATATATATATATATATATATATAGTGTGTGTGTGTGTGTGTGGTTAAATAAAAAGACAGGAGGAACACTGTATTTAAATCGCCTACGTGTTTCGTCCTGTGATGGACTTTATCAAGGCAAAAAGACGAGAATTTTTTCATCTTTTTGCCTTTATAAAGTCCATCACGTAGGCTATTTAAATACAGTTTTCCTCTTGTCTTTTTATTTAACCATCCTGTCTTTTAATCTCAGATCATAACTGAGTGTATATATATATATATATATATATACTAAAAAATTAATTTTGAATTTATAGCCTTCTGCATCTTTTTTTCTGACTTCGTCTCTTCGTAGGAAATTAACATTTATTTGAAGAGGCTGTAAGCAGAAGGTGCTCAAATCAAAATACAAACATTCATTATTGATTAATCATTGGCCACCGTCATTTGTGTTAGACTAAAGTAAGATTGGTAAATACTTGGGTGTCTGTAGCGCCATCATTAGCAAACTTGTCATTGAGTTTGATTCTCACTAAGTGGTCTTCTTAAGCTAAGTATACTTATTCATTTGTCTTGCTTGATAAAATCGGTTTTAAAGAATAGGTTTTCGTTTGCGATTTTTCTAATAAAGTCCACATGTTTATCAATAATACCAAAAACAATATTAATAATTTATTTGGGATATATTTTATTCATATGACTTTCTCGGAGTGAGATAAATTCTTCTGGTACCTGCAAAATAAACAATATATTTTGTTTTTATAATTATAGATGGTGTTAATTTTTATTATATAAATTCTCTGTTTTTATTATGGAATTTTTATGAAAAGCGTGAAAACAAATGCATGACATCGTATATTTCAAGTAGTTATCAATTACTTTTTATTATTATTTTTGAAATGATTTAACCCCAAGCAGGGCAATAAAGATGCTGGGGTCCGGGGGTTACTGAGTAAGAGAAGATAAGAAAAAGAAAACGTTATTAAGGAGAGATCACAATAAAAGAATGGAAAATAAGAAGACAGAAGATAACAATTGCCATTGCATGAAACTTGTTGAAGATCACATTAGGACTGGGAAGCAAGAATCCAAAAGGGAATACATCATCCAAAAGGGAATACATCATCTAGCCATTTAAACTGTTTTCTTATCTTCTTTTTTTTAATCTTATGTAGAAATGAACTTCTCGCCTTCACTCACTTTCTTTAGTGGCCGTGAATGCAGATTGGAGAGGGGGGGTTAAGCGAAGGCAGGCATGGACAAAAAAAATAGACCCGCTGGCCACCGAGAGGTTCTCAAAATAATTACCTTTTTTTTGTGTGTTCATCAGAATAAACTCGGTGACGGGTCACATACGACAAATTCCGTTTTGTGGAAGCCTAACTTTATTCAACTAGTATTTCGCCGTAAATTAATCTAATAAACCCTTTTAATCTAATAAACCGTTTTAACTCTCAATAGAAAAAAAAGAAAATTAATTTACGCCATCCTTTTTCGCCATTTGTTTCTGTCTCAGCCAAACTCGGTAATTTACTCGAAAGATTTTCCTCTTCCGCCTAATTTTTTCTGTAATTAATGTGGCTAGTCACATTGTTTTAGTTGTGCAGGCCAGGGCTAATGATTAATAGATCTATAAAAACAAACAAAAACATGGTTAACATAGTTTTAGTGAGTGATATGAACCATTTTGCTAAATTTTCATTAATTTTTTTTTTGAAGAAACTAGTTTTATTATTTATACAAACTAATCCCTCTATTTTAAAAACAATTTAATGATTAAAATGAGAACTACTTATTTAATAAAAATGTGATATCTTGCATATCTTTTTTTTTGTTTTATATATACAAGAATCCAGTTTCCAATTCGCCTTGTGTTTTCGAGAACTATAAAACGCATCACAAGGCTAAACGCTTCAAAAGTTGGAATTTCTTTCCTCAGAAAGAAATATTTACGCATGGTTAGAAATCCTAAGAATTTTTCTTTTCTTTTCTTTTCTTTTTTTCTTTAAGAAATTAAAAAAAAAATGATTTACCATGAAGTTTTTTAAAATTAAATTAAATAAATTATTAAACTACGAAGTACAGTTTTGTCAATTGTTTCAAACAAATCAGCTTTTCCATCGATCGACTGGTTCGCAAAATTGAACAGAACGGAGAAATCTTGACACAAAAATGTTAGTCAAAACTTTTATAAATACTGTAAAGATTTCAATAAGATTAGAATAAATATATATTTTTTTAAAATTTCTTTTCATAAGAGAAATTGAAGTAAATAGAAACTGTGTCCCCAGTGGGAAATGTGACACTGAAACCCGAAAGCACGTCAGGAAGCGAAAGTTGCTTTCCAGAAACTAAGCAAAGCAGAAAGAGATGGAAAGATTTCATTAACAACAAAGAAAAGGGGCGCTGAACTGCTAATCTAATTTTTGATTGAGCAACCTCTTCACAGCTGAAGTTTAGGAACGACAGATCCTCATCACTGATTTATATAGTCCCATAAATGTGCCGAAATAGTCCACCTTTAGTGATTTTCTAAGCGCAGCTTATATATGGCACAATGCCGAATATATGGGGCATCCAGTGAGGATCGAACTCACTGTTCAGTCACAATTGTTCTAGTGAGACAAGCTTGCTAACCATTATATCCCGTCGAGGTGCCATTTTGTTTTTTAAGCGTATCTTAGATGTGGCACAAGGCCGAAAATATAGAGCATCTAATGAGGATCGAAAAATAGCCCACCTTTGGATTTGAAAAATCATGTAACCGAAATAAAACAACAAAAAAAAAACGTGTTCAAAATCTTATTGTAATGTGATTTATTTTAACTTGAAATGCAGCATTCGTGGTATCCAGTGTTGCGTTGTTCAAATGGCGTTTTTTGGCAAAATGAATTCACTTGAGGATTCACCTTAAAAGGTGGGATTTTTGAACGAGATATGCCAGTTTTTGGAAACCCAATTTATAATATTTAGTTGAAATATGTAGTCAGTAATGTTGAATTATACAGGGTAGTCCAAAAGTAGGCGGGAAATATTTGCGATTACACATATAATTATATTTACTAACACTATTATTACATTGACAATTCAATTTTATTGTGTACGGTAATACAAAATCGCTTACATTTTATCAATACAGGTGCTGAAATTGTTACCCATCACAATTTGCACGGCTTTGAAGTTTACCCTTTACACTTCAACAAACGTTTTTGCACAAGTCATCTCTTATGTCATTTTTCAAATCACCAATACTTTTTGGTTTTCGAATATAAACTTTGTTTTTTAATACTCTCCAAAAGAAGAAACCTATATATATATATTGTAAGAAAGTGACAGAATAGGTAGATTTTAAACCCACTGCTCAAGCATTTACTTTTATAAAGAGTGCTCGCTACAAAGTAGATCTTTATATTGAAATAGTTGCTACAACGGTTTATAAAAGCATAGTATCACAACTGCCACAAATCAGCCAATTGGATCTCTTCGGCCAATCTATTTCTAAGGGAATGTTTTATCAGGGTTTGCGCTTGCATAATATAATGAACACCATTGTAACAATATGAACGATACACAAACCTATTTCGCCTCCTTCCCACCTACTTTTGGACCCACCCTGTATTTCAGTTTTACTTATGGACGCAATTTCGTTTTATGAAATGACATTACAAAGGAAAAGGTCACTGTGACATTAATGGGAAGGCGGTAGTGAATTGAAAAAGCAAAAAAAGAAAAAAAAAAAGAAAAAAAAGAAAAAGTAAAACACCAATTTTCAATAGACTGAAAGATATACTGATGGAAGGAAAACAAAAGAAAAAAACAGGTAATTAGGGTTTTTCGTCTACCAGGGAGATAAAGCAAAGTGACCATCTGGTTTTGGTCAAGACTGAGATTAAGTGATGAGATATAATATGGACCTTCGATAAAAGAAATAGATAATGTTTTTACGACCACTCAATACTGAGCGGGCTCGAAATTCGGTCGATTGATGAGCACTTTTAAGAGCAGACAGGTTTCCAAAAGAAAATACGAAAAGAATAGTAATTGAATTTTTCGTCAACCGAAATGCGATTAAAACGTTTCAAATCAAGGGATTGTCCACTTTTTGTCACTTGTTGTCAAAAGCATTGAAATGAAAAATACGGGGGCGAAAACGACCACACACGATAAGAAATAATTTTGAGCGATAATTAAAATTTGGCCGTTTGTGCTAGACCACACCATTCGGGTAGTGATGGTGAGAGACACTCACAACAAAACAGGAAGGAGACGGGTTGGATCACACGGCGGAGACCAGACAGCTGTGACAGAGTGGAGAGACCTTGGAGAAACCCAGCAGATATGACACATGGGTGCATTCGGCTGTGTGTGTGTGTGTGTGTGTGTGTGTGTGTGAGTGAGAGAGAGAGAGAGAGAGAGAGAGAGAGAGAGAGAGAATGTGAATTTTCCGCCCTGAAGAAAAACCACCGACTTAAAGCCTTGTTTCATAAGTTTTGTTAAAAACGTAGACAGCAAACACTATGTCACGATAATCAGGAAAGGTCGATAGTTATTGCATGGAGAATGTAGGCCTGCTTGAGCCATTAATAACTGTACTAAGAACTTTGTATTCAGGATTGTACATAAAAGTTTCTTTTATCCAAGTTATTTATATCGTGCGACTTTACTCTGATCAGACCGGACCAAAGACCAAGTCATTGATTCCAGTCGATTATTCGGACCAAGCCAGTCTTGCGATAAATCAACACAACGTGGAACGAGACAAGGACTTGGGCCTAAGCGATCAACTCGACGATCAGCTGAGGGAACCGAGCTTGAGTACGAACCGGTCGTGGAGGTGGACGTTCATGTCATATTATGAAGAATATTAAGTGGAAATGTAGATTAAATAAATCAATATTTGTTTAATGGGGAGATTTGCTTGAGAGGCTAAATTTAACGAATCTGCTTTGGTTTTCTGCGGATATGAGAAAGGAATTTATCCTTGGCAGA
Organism: Ascarosepion bandense; assembly: GCA_037127315.1. NCBI lineage: Eukaryota > Metazoa > Mollusca > Cephalopoda > Sepiida > Sepiidae > Ascarosepion > Ascarosepion bandense. The sequence continues at coordinate 2,525,750 of JBBBDQ010001305.1, forward strand.
GATGTAAGTTGAAGATAGACTTTTTGAAAAGAAGAATAGACGCAAACTTTCAACTTGATATTTTTTTGCTGGACTTAGTGAAAGTTTTGCTTATTATCCTCTTTTGGGTGAATTCATGGCGCATTAATATATTCATTGACATCAAAGATCAACGATCTAATTGTTGTGGATGACTGGTTTTGGATGACATTTTAAATTTTTTTATAAATCAGTGAAGGTTAAAATCGTGTCATCCGAGCATAGTTTCTTTTTATTCCAAGATATGTTATTGGGTTATAGGATTTTTAGTTCAGGTTGGTTGAAAGTTTTTTGATGTTTTAGCCATGAAAATATGAGTGTATATATCAATCAGGAACGGAATTTTCCTTTTGTTGAAACTAAACTGGTCATTTGAATCAGGCAATTTATAAAAAATTTATAACAAACAAAAACAAAAACAAAAAAAAAACGATTCAATTTTTAATCTCAGCATGTTTTTAACTCTTGTAAATCTTTTTTTAAAAAAGAAAGCCTGCTGTATACGTAATCTTAACAATCCTGGAGTTAAGATGTAGTGGTTTTGTTAGCTAGTCTCATAAACCGTTACTAATGTAGCTAGTTTGATCTTTACTGAGTGTTCGGCCTTGGTTGGCAACCACTTTAGAAGAAGGGAAACTCTAAATTCAATACAGCCTGGAGAGAGTTGGTCTACATTATGTTGTCTTTCTCAGAAAACACAACTGTTGTTATGTCTGCAATAGCTAACCTTATTGTTTTTCTATGTAATTACCTCTCTTGTTGAAATTCTTCAGTTAATGAAGAGTCTAGTCAAGGAATGTTAAGTCAAGGAATTGTTAAATCAAGGAATTATTAAATCAAACTTTGTTAAGTCAAAACTTTGTTAAGGTAAATCTGTCTTACTGACTCATTTCAGGTAACATAATATTGAAGCCGTTAAATCTCTACCAAATATCTCGTTAGCATCATTTGCCTCATTTTTTCTGGGTGTGTTTATAAGCCAAAACAAGTTAAAATGATAGAATAATGACAAAAGCTCGCGAAAGCTTCTATCATTACGCCAGTAAATAATTAATGTTTTATTATACATTTGAATTTTTTAAATTCGGTCCTCTTCATAACCTAGGCTTCAGCTCCCGCACTATTCTAATCTGGCTGTTTTAGTTGTAGTGGTTAAGAAATGAATTAAAATCAATCTTCTTCTTCACTTTTACAAAAATTCACAATGACGTGTGACATCCTGGTTTTCCCAAATAGAAAAAGGATTGACCATGTGCTTAAAAAAAAAGTCGAAACCAGATTTCGCAAGTAGGTGTTAAAAGGATTTTTGACCAATGGAAGACCAAAATGGACTTCGCGAGTAAGTGCGAAACATCTAGATTACAATAAAAGGACTTCATCAGCGTCAGTCATCAGAGAGTCAGATGGAAGCCGCGAGACGAAACGTCTAAAATGTAACTTCAAGGGACTCGGACATTGTCCTCTATCTCTTTTTCCTTATCTCTTTTAACAATTACTACTACGGCCATTTTGTACGAACTCTTGATACCCTTAACTTTCTCATTGGACATTAATTTCTACGAATTCTTGTCATTCCTCCTTTAATAAATTTCTATTTTAAAATGTAAAATGCATATTTTATTTTTACACTATTCTACACAATTCCACATATTCCAACCTGCCGACAAGCAACCTTCTGATGAAAACCTTCTGTTGATAATTCTGGATAAGACTTGTAAGCTGTAAGGAGTTCGGTTATGTCTGACACAAGGCCGAATCAAAGAAACATTAACCAGCCCCTACGGCCTCATAGTAACGTTTCTCCATTATGTAGGGTGGAGATAAAGTGATGGCCTAAATAGAGTTTTATTTTTTTTTTGTTTTTACTTCGCTCAGCATAAAATAGAAAAAAAAATCTAATAATTTGTTTTCACAACATCGAGCAGATGCTGTGATCTACTTTACGCTTACCTGGCACACGCCGGGGAAATACCAAAAATATTAAATCCAAGCCGCAGGGGTTCATCCCCTAGGTAGTACCTCTTTCAGAAGGAAGTGGGTTTATTACTCGGCCCCTGAGCCGTGCCTAGAAGGGGAAGTTCCGAGGAGGCTTGGGCAATTTTTGCACGGTATTATCGTTAAACCCCTTTTAAACCTCGAATTTGTCCTACATTCGGTAGCTACGCGGGCGTGCTAAAAATACTTTACTCTTTAAAGGATTTCGGAATCTTTTTTGTTAATTCAACCCAAAGTAAAAAGAATTTATATTTACCAAAATTCACACAAAAATTCTCCTACAGCAAAGCCCTTCCATTGGACTTTGGTTGGGTTGACCGTTTTAATCGCCCTAAATTTGGGTGACTAGGGTGCTATGTTTCTAAATGTGGGGCCTACATTTGCGTTCACTACGATAAGCAAGCCAAAAACAGGTCTTATTTCATTTTGTTTCAAATTGTAAAAGATTTAGCGTAAGTCTCTCGAATATTATCCGCGATAATACAATTTTATATTATTTATGGTGAATTATAAAAAAGGATCGTGATTTCGGACTTAAATAGTCAATTAGTTCTGTGAGTAGCTTACAAACACAGACTTTTCCCCGGTATCGACGAACATTTGTACTTTTAATGAGGTTCCAAGCTTTGAACATTTGTTGGACCTTGAGTTCACTACAAACCTCAAGTGGAAATCATATTTACGATCTATTGTTAAAAATGATATCGCTCCAAGAAGACAAGTGTGAGATTCTTCCAATCTTCTATGTGCCCTGTCCCTTCAGGACGTAGGCGATCATGGCTTTCCACGTTTCCCTATCCCTGGTGGCTCTTATCACGCCTTCTTCTGTTACACCATGCAACCCTCATTCCATCATCCACCTGATCAGGTCCTTCAAATATGTTATCCGTTGCTTTCCCCTGTCTCTTTTCCCCTCTATCTGGCCTGTTAGTATCAGGTTCTCCAAGCCCTCTTTCCTCATTGCATGTCCCACCTAATGCTCAGTATTAATTTCCTTTTCGTTTCCATCATTTCCAAACCTCATCATTGCTCACATGCTCGATCCATGATATCCGCAGCATCCTTCTGTAGAACCAAATTTCAGTTGCTTCAAGTTTTTCCTTCATCTTTGATGATATTGTCCAGCATTCACTGCCATATTGAAGAACTGACAACACATAGCAATCCAGTACTCGCTTCTTTGTTTCTAGCAAAATTGTCCTGTTTCTTTAAACTTTACTCAACTTTTGGAATGCTTCCTCCGCCATGCCAATTTGCCTTCGGGTCTCTGCGTCACACTTTCCGTCTTCTGTTATAACACTTCCCAGGTATTTAAAGTTTTGTACCTGCTTGATTCTAGTATTCCCGGCCTGTATTTGGCATTTTGGGCTGCCCTTTTTGCTGATGACCATGCATTCGGTTTTCTTGCAGTTTATTTGTTGTCCTTTCTTGTCACTCTCTTCAGCTACCTTCTGTAGGAGGTCTTGTAGTTTCCTTTCTGTGTCTGCTATCAGCACTGTATCATCTGCGTACATTAGGTTGTTTAAATTGTGGCCTCTGATGACGAATCCAGGCTTAACTTCTAGGGTCCTCAAAATATTCTCGCTGTACAAGTTGAAAAGATCCGGTGAAAAGACACATCCTTGTCATACTATCTTTGTATATCTGCTAAGAGTAAGATTAGATTAAAAAAACAAAACAAAACAAAACAAAACAAAAAACAGCAGCAGCAGCAGCAGCAGCAGCAGCAGCAGCAGCAGCAGCCGCCGCCTAATCTATTGTTATTTCCGCGGTAAATGTTCGGATGATCTCCAATCTCTATTTCCAGCAGTTCAGACTTTTACAACTAAGACTCACTATTCTACTTTCACGGGATCGAGTCATTTTCATTTCCTTTTCATTCTAAATGTAAGTAGAATGTTTCACTCGGGTATCATTTCCGCAAAGAACTTCTTTGTGCAACAAACGAGTGCTTCTCCGAAAATGATAATCTTAAGATCTTAATCTTCACTTCCTACCGCTTCCTCTTCATACCACAGACTTCATTCATCAGAACCATTTTAACCAACTTTAAATGGCTCACAAGCTTACTGATCATGTGGTGAACACGGGATTAAAACTCTCTTCTCTCCTTTATTTTTACAAAAATTCACAATTCAGCGTGAAATTGAATTTTGACCAATAGAAAAAGATTGACTCCGTACTGAAAGAAAAGACGAAGCCAAATTACGCTATCCGATGTTAAATGAATTTTCTAACCAATGAAAGGAAGCGATTTTGCAAAATTGAGAGAAAAGTTAACAAGCCTATGTGAAAAAGCTTTTTTTGCTATAAAAGAATGAATGAAAGTCGACTCAGTCTGTCAGATGGAAGCAGAAATTAGAGACGAAACCGCCATGATGTGACAAAAGAAATTTTAATCTATCGACCCGGACATAAGGTTCCGACACACGTTCGTTGTATTTCTACTTCTCGTGTGCTAATTTTCTTTACTTCTTCTTCATCTTCATCTTTCTCGCAATCAACAAAGACGACGACCACAACAACAACAACAAGATACTTCAACTGACTCCCAAAAACTGACGTCCGATATTGCTTTACCTTCCTTTTCACTTTCTCGCCGGCCATAAAAAAGGAAAGGAACACGGACTTTATTAAACACATTCGCTACTTATAACTAGAATTGCTAGCAACAACTACAAGCTCTGGATCCACTTAACTCCTTACTACACTTTCTCTTTGAACATTTACCTCTTGCAAATTTATGTTATTCTTTTCTGTTAATAAAATTCTACTTTAAACATACAAACGAAATACTTTTATTCTTTGAACCTTCAAACTTCTGATGATTCTGATAATCATGAGTTGTAGGAATTTCGGTTATGTTTGACACAAGGCCAATTTAATAAACGTTTATTCTTCTCCCTACTTCAATCGCACCAATTTCCTTTAATCGGGGTCTTCATTTAACCTCCTATAAACACTCAAGTTGCCACATAGACGATTTAAATAGCGATAATGAAGTTATTTTTACTTTAACAGTCTTTTTCTTTTCCGACCAATTGCATGTTGTCATTCTTTTCCCTTTTCATTTGGTGACCGAGTTCTCACCCCGCATCATATATATTTCCAAATCGTTAGCATCCACCAGATAGACGTTGTTGTCGTTAAATATATACGCAATTTACCGAATTATTTAAATGTGGTATTGATTAAACAGTCACGTTTCTCTAAGAATCGAATTTTGATCAGGCAATAAAGATTCTCCGATAATACTTGAATGCTACAATATATATCTATAGATATTTAATGGTTATTACAATTAATCGTGTGCATGTATATGCATATATCATTCACAAACAAGTTTTATCCTTAGATTGAAGATGTAGGGAAAGGGTTAATATTTCTTTGGTTCGGCCTTGTGTCATACTTAACCGAACTCCCTACAGCTTACAAGTTTTATCCAGAATTATCATCAGAAAGTTTTCATCAGAAGTTGTTTGTCGGCAAGTTGGAATGTGTGGAATTGTGTGGAATAGTGTAAGAATAAAATATGCATTTTTCATTTTAAAATAGAAATTTATTAAAAGGAAGAATAACACAAGTTGTAGAAGTTAAGGTGCAATTAGAAACATTATTAAGAAGTTAAGGGTAGAGTTCGTGTTCAATGATAAAGTTATGGGTCTCAAAACTTGTAGAAAATGTACGTAGTAGTAATTGTTGAAAGAGTTTATGCGTGCGTATGTATGTATGTATGTATGTATGTATGTATGTATGTATGTATGTATGTATTCAGTAAGAATGTCTTTGGATAGAAAAAAAGTAGAACGAATCAGTACACGAGAAATAAGGAGAAAGAGAATAAGGTGTGACCTGACCTCATTTCTGGGTTGATTTGAAGTTGAAGCTACATTTTAGTTTTGTCTTTCTTGCTGCTTCCATCTGACTGACTGACTGACGCTGGTCTGAGCCTTTTATTGTCCTTTTGAATTTCGCACTGGATCGCCAAGTCCTTCCAAGTCTTACAAGTCGTTCCCATTGGTCAAAAATCATTTTAACACCTACTTGCGAAATCTGGTTTCGACTTTTTCTTTAAGCACATCGTCAATCTTTTTACTATTTGGGACAAATCAGGATTTCACACGTCATTGTGAATTTTTGTGAAAGTGAAGTGATTTTAATTCTTAATTTCATATTTACTACAAGATTTCTCAAGTTGTGCAAATAAACCAATTTGCTTTTACGACTTATCAACCTTTTGTGGGCTTTTTAAAGTCGAAGAGCTTACGGCCACATCATGTTCAAACACCAGTTGGCGTACGATTCCCGAAGTTAAGTGACGTTGAGCCTGGATAGTATGACCGCTTGGGAATACCAGGTGTTGTAAGCTTGGATGGGCAAGTGGTGTAATGGGTAATAACTAGGGGTTTTTAATCGAGAGCGAGCTCGTTATATTCACTTACGCGCAAATACCCCTGGGAAAGATATAAATCCGGCTCTCCCCCAGCTATGGATTAATTAGTAACACTTGTATCGCTTAAAACATTTGTATCTTAGAAAAGAAAAAGAAAAATTCTTACAAAAATATTTTCTGGCTATAAATAACCTTCAAATGTTTGATAAACCGAAGAAAACGAATCAATCAATCAATTAACCCTTTGTTGCATATTGATTACAGTTATAACCAATAACAAACTCATAAAATGACCCCGACTTTCTTACGACAATCGATTAAAGGGCGGAGGAAGAAAAAAACAAACTTTTTTCATGCTATAAATCAAGTCAAATTTAAACATCAGTTATCGCCCTTTAACCCGGTAAAATCGTTTTAAGCACACGTGAAAGTTCTGACATTCAGTTGACATTCCGAAAAAGATATAATTAGATAAAAATAACTAAGTGAATAGATGTTCCTTTTTTATGTAAACACATTTGAAATTGAAGATAATTAGGGTGCGCACGATTTGAAAGGTGATTTTTTTACTGTACGAAATCAGTTGTTTAATTTAGTATTTAAGACGTAGTATATATATTGCCTAGATATAAATTGAAATTGCTAGTAGAATTTTAAATCATTTTTTAAAATATATACATTACATGTAATTTTTAAGCCATTGTATTTGTATGCATATATATATATATATATATATATATATATATATATATATATATATATATATATATATTATCTTACGTCTATGGCACGACTCGGAGTTTCATGCGTTATGCAATCATCAGGTGTATATTTCAAACTGACAATTTAATAGTTTTGAATTTGAGTTCATTCAAGTGACGTAGGGCAATATATATATATATATATATATATATATATATATATATATATATATATATATATATATTGTGTGTATTAAGACAGCATTTTTTCATTAATACATGTTTCATTGAATAATATAGACAAGTTTTGTCTATTTATTTTATGTAATTTTTTCATATTCATTATATATCAATATTGTAATTTTCTTTCTTCATTTAATGATAATGCTATTAAGCTTATCAGACAATATGAAAAAATTACATAAAATAGACAAAACTTGAATTACAGTCATCCGCAGACAGATCTGTTTCGCAGCTCATCAGTACGGTTAGACTCCGATTGCTTTTTAACCCAGGATTGAAACCCGACCGCATTGGCGTCAGTCGGCAATTCTACCTCTGGGCTATGGGCGTTCAGTAGAAGAAGGCAGACTTTTTAGCGTGTATATTATCATTATACGCGCCCAATAGCCAGAGTGCTCTAATTCATTTTACTGAATGAGTGATGTATATATATATTGAACTATTAGCCATCCAGTTATATATATATATATATATATATATATATATATATATATATATATATTGCAAACAAATAATATGTTTGCTTATTTTTAATAAAATCCGTTCATACTCACGGATAATCTTTCGCGTATTACAATCAAAAGATGCCAGAAATGAGCTGTAACGTTGACAGATGTTATTTTCATTCATTTCTTAAGGTACCCAAGCACTTTCAACTTCTTTCCGAGGTCATTTTCAAGGGTGTGAGTTATGGTAACAAGTGTAACCGGAAAACTCTTTTGCTAAAGATTACTGTACATTTTTTCCGCTTCAAATATAACGGTTGACAAATTGCTAGCATTGCTTGGGTACCTTAAGAAATGAATGAAAATATCATCTATTAAAGTTACAGTTCATTTCTGACATCTTTCGATAGTATTATTTTGATAATATTATCCATGAGTATGAATGAATTTTATTAAAAATAAGCAAACGTATTGTTTACAATTTATTTAATCTGACATGTTTAAAAGAAAATTTGCAGCCTAAATACACAAATTTTATATATATATATATATATATATATATATATATATATATATATATGTTTTCGTCTTGAGTTTTTTTTCTTTCGAACACGACTTATGCTTTGTTTCTTTTTTTGATTCCCCTCTTCCCATTTGGTATTACCTTTTGGGATTGACGACTAAATTTACCGTTTTGTTAACTGTAGGACTTAATGATTTTAGTCATTATTAGTGATACTGTTTTCTTGGTACGTTTTACAATAATAACAAATATATATATATATATATATATACCACATCTTTTAGCAATGACGAACTGTCTTGAGGGGAATAATTTTGAGCAAATTCTTAATTAATAATTTTTTTTCTCTTTGTTGTTATTAGTTCAGAAATCATTAAATTAATTGTGTCAGACTTATTTTAAGAAAAATTAATTCTTGGTTGAATTTGTATTTTTGATGTTTGAATTTATTCAATAAAATGATTTGGATATCATGACCGTCATTTAGTTTCCGTTCCAAATGAAGTCAATGGCTTTTGTCATTTATAGCACATTAAAAAGTATTAAAACATCTTGTAAGTACTATTTACGAAGGTTTATTCATAAGTAAGGTCTCTCCTTGTGTTGCGTTGCTAATTGTGGGGATAGAAGCAGATTTGAATATGTATAGGGTACTATATAAAATCTTATTCAATTGTACTTACCATCACAGAGTTGTATTACGTCACTGAGCAATACCATTCATTTGTCATTATGAGTATTACGCCCGTGTTCGGTATGAAGCAGCGAACAGTGATAGAATTTTGGATGTTAGATGTTTGAGAGCCAATCGCAATTGAAAGACGAGTGAAAAGAATATAAAGGCTTCATGAAAACGAAAAGATGCGTTACAGACCACAGCAGAAACAGTATAAAACTTGAAATTCACATTTGCTACAGATTTGTGGTGGATGTTTGGTGTAAGTTTAAAGGCGATAAGGTTAGGGTTCGTTCCAAAATTCTTTGACTACACTAATTTATTCACAAGAAAACAACACAATCGGTTTATAAAATAAGACGACGACGGGTTGAATATCAAATAACAAGAGAATATTTATATATTAATAAATGACAAACAAATAAAATGTTGAATGTTCACAATGATATAAACAGTGAAGGTTTGGTGAGATGAAAAATGTTCATGAAGTTCTTATTGAAATATTTAAAATTGAATAGAGTTCGTTGACAAAATTAGTATTTGAAGAAAGTTCAAATACGAAATTCAAAAAGAGCCAACCAAAGTGCACACAAGGAAAGTTCGTGGCTTTGCATAAATTTCGAATGCAAATAATATTTGAATTGAAATTACATACCTTGTCAGTCATTGGAGATGAAACAGTAAATATCTTAATCTTCTAAATTATAAGAATATTCAGTATTCATGTTACAGAAAGTGGAACAGGTTATGTATGAAAAAGTCTGAACATTACTTTTCAACAGAGATGTAGATATAGGTTTCGTGAATGTTGTTTGTAAGAATAATGATGGAACTAGGAAAATATTTCGTTGAAAGTTTCTTTGAACAAACGAAGAAAGTCTTTAACTGAAATAGAAAAGTGTGATGTGAATGAAATGTGAGTGACCCTAAAATCCGTAGCACGTATATAGGAAAAATTGAGAAGAATGTGAGCGCGCAAAAAGAAGAGTGCGGCGGGTTCAAGTGTGTGAACTTGACCGACGTGGATTCGCATGACAACTGGGGTGCACTGAAGCAAGGGTCCCAAAGGGACGGATTATATACATTTCAAAGATCAAAAATCGGCTCAAACGGGCCTTTAGGATTTTTGGCGCAAAACCGGGTTTGGACCAATGAGATTGCTTAGAACGCAATCTACAGCTATGATTGGCTGGTACATTGATATGGAATAATCCAAACTGAGATGACTTGTAACCGGGGTGGGGGATAGCTTATGCTGTTCCTATAGATTCTTCATACAGAACCGATTTTGGCGATATCAGATTTCTGGTTGTTCCGGAAATTGAAAGAAACGTCATTTTTTTATCCGATGCCGAAGTTGAAGTTTTATGCAAATTGGATCTCAAGTAAAAGAGAAAGTATACTCATAGACAATGTATAAACTTGTATTTTGAAAAAAAAATTAATTTCATTATTTTTTTCTGATTGAAAGGGATTATTTTACAGGATTGAAAACCTTAAATATTAATTAACCCTCATACAAAGAGAAAACAATTTTGTTTACTTACAATTTATGAATCATGAAACAGAGATTCCGCTTGTAGAACTAAAATAAAAAAGCATATATTTATTTATTTCAGTGATTCTCAACCGGGGTTCACACAAGAAATAACAAATAGGGAGTCAATATTAATATATTAGTTGTCCATAGAGCAATTTCACTTTGGAAGGGTTGTTACAAAGGAGAATTGGAAATTCTACAGTAATCTATGCCATATTAAAATACTACAAATAGGAAAAACAAAAAACAAAAAAAAAAAACCAAAAAAACAAAAAAACAAAACAAAAAAAACAAAAAAACAACAAAAAAAAAAACAACAAAGCAACACTAGCTCTAAAACTATCAGAAAACAAGATCAAGCTATGTAAATTAGCGCCCCTTTTACTTTACTGGATGTTTTGATTGTAAAAGTTGTAAAAGGTTATCAATAATTGTATATACTTCTTAGATGAGTTAGATAATTTACATTATTTACATTGTTTGAACTATTGTCCTCGTTATATAGCAATATACAACAAACACGGGTATATATAAAAATATATGACTTATATTTTTATTGATGAACGATGGACCGTGTAGCCTAGTGAACAGAGAGTGAGAGAGCGCTCTTCCAAGGTTGACGGGTTGACGGGGGGGTCGTCTGTTGCTCCTCTGGTCTGGTCTCCTCTGTCTGTCTACTCTCTCTTCTTCTGACTGGCGAATCCGTGTTTTCGCGGTCTTTATATATCTTCCAAAACCGGGACTTGTTTCTTCCGGCTTTGCCTTGATCACGCGACGCCCACGCGACGCCTACGTAATTCTCAGAGTCACCTGTCTGTTTGCCTCTGAGTTATTTCCGCATCTGCCGGAAATAGGGTCAAAGTGACATCCGTTACTTTCAACGACCGGAAAACACCCCCGCTTGCATCAGCTTTCTTTGGGTGGGGCCAGATTATTATATTACACTCATCTTTATTGCCATATTCACGACGTTTCGACATTTGTACGCTCCGGCCTTCTTCAGATGATTTCGAACCGATCCCTTTATTTCGATGTCGGGAGTATATTGTTCTCGATCATGCCGCTTTCAGATGTCTTAGTTATCTCTTTTTAAAGCAACTCTCTAAGTTTTTTGTTCACCACTGCTGTTGCCAGGTATTGAACTCAAAACTCTTTGGGTCAAGTCACTGGATCTAACCAACGCTTTTATACACTGGGCCATATGTTTATTCTTGATTATTGATAATTGTTATCATGATTGTTATGACATGATAAAGTTATCATATATATTATATGTTTATAGTACTTTACATTGTATGATTAATTACATATTTGTTTGTTATCAACTATGTCATTGAGATAGGACATCCTTTAAAATAGATTAACAAAACTCATGAGGTAGACGACATAATCATGGTTTACACCATCAATTGTTCAATTTTTCTTTTCCTGTAAGGGGAAGAAACCTTGCAACACGTGACCTTTTAAAGATAATGTCACATATGAAATACCATACTTAAAAAAAAAAAAAGCAGTTCTACACACACAGATTAAAAATTATTTATAATCTATAATATATTTATTTATAATTTTGGTGTGTGATGGTTTGTATTAAGCATTTCAGTTTTCGAGTAATAGATTTAGTCTTCACGTAATAGCTTAATCTAATACAGACAGTGATTTGAAGAAATTTAAAAGGATTTTTGAAACTTTATAAATTATTATAATTAAAAAGAAAAAAGAAAACAATTCTTGTTAAAATTCATTATTCATCGAAATTTTTATAATGTCCTTGATATATATTATTTATAAAAGCAATTAAAAGTTTATCTAATTAAATAATGTCAGTTTTATTGCATTTGTTAATTTGATATTCGGAACAGATTTTCGGGAAAGTGGCCACTGCTATAAAAAAAAAGAAGTCCTACTAATAAAACAAAAAAACAAAGTTTGCGGACATTATTGAATTTTCTAGAGATTTTGTGAAATTAAGTAGAGTGGGGTAACAAGTGTAATATATATATATATATATATATATATATATATATATATATATATATATATATATATATACCATGATTTTATAAAATTAATAATTTCAAAAATAATTTCAATCATTTGTGAATAAGTACTGAAAGTTTCATTAAAATCGGATTATTATTTTATTTTTGTAAGAATTTCCAAATTAATGAATTTTTCATCGAAAAAAAAAAAATGTGTTCAGTAATAACCATAGTAAACTCTGGTGAAAATTAGGTCACCCACTGTTGAAAAAAATAAACAAAACTTTTTATCAAAATTTCGAACGTGTTAGAAAGAATAAAAAATTAAAAGAAGTAATGAAAAATACTTTGATCTTTCCTTTTAATAATAGCATAAACAATTTAACAATAAAACTTTGTTTTTAATAAGTTTGGGTTTTTTTACATCATGAAATGCTGTTTTTTAGCGATCTAGTGGAATTACATAATTTAATATATTAATAATAAATGCTAACATTAATTTTAAATATCAATAAAATAAAATATTAATGTATTAATATAAATTAATTAGTATACCAATATAAATTAATATAAAATAAAAAATTAATAAAAAATTACTTTAATATATAAATTATGTAAGAGTTGTATGTAATAATTCCTAAACTTATTTATTAGTGAAAAATTAAAATAAGCTTTTTTTTTCATCGAATAGTTATGAGTGTGTGCCAAAAAATATTAAGAGTAAAAGCGGTTCATGGATTAAAAAAAAAAAGAAAAGAAAACAAAGAAAAATGTTAAGAACCACTGATTTATATCGAAAATATTAATTTATTTATAAATAGATAATTTATTTACATTGTTCGGACTGTTATCCTTATCTTTATTGTTATATTCACGATATTTGGTCGGTGAATATAACAACAAAGATGAGGAACACAGTCCGAACAATGTAAATAGTGTAAATAGTTGCAATACCTCATCCCATCAATATTGACAGATATAAATAGTTAAGTTGTAATCTTTTACTAAACACGTGGATATAATCTACACTTTCAAGAAGAGTTATTAAAATATTCCATTGTGTGTCCGAACAATGATTAATGTACATAGGTAGACTTACCTGGATCAGTGATCTTCAAACCAGTTTCTGGGTTAACTAGAAAATAAATATATAAAAAAATCAATGATTAATTTCCTTTGTTAACAATCCAATTAAATACAGAACTTAATTTCCTTTATTAACGATTGGTCTCTATTAACGAGGATGCGCGTTGTGGTACAGTGGATATCGGCTCGGAACGAGAAACCGGGGAGCCGAGTTCGAATTCCAGTTGAATCCATTGTATTCACTTATGCACAAATACCATTGGGAAAGGTATTAATCCGTCTCTTCCTTCCAGTTATGGGTTAAATAGCAGGATGGATTGGGTTCTATAGCCTTGGTCCGCAACCAGTCTACCGCAGAAAGCAATGGTAGACTACTGCGGGATAATCTTCTGCCCAGTCAGTCATGTCTCTTTCGAGACATGATCGCCCAAGCGTGTATCTCTTAACTGACTGACTCTATTAATGAATCCTAGATATTTTTTTAATTAAATAAATTGTTTTATAAAAATAAAAAAAATTAATTAAGCAGCAAGGTTAGGTTTAAGTCTCCAAGTTCTTCATAGAAAATTATCAGAATTGTGACACGGGACGATAGGGTAGTGGATAAAAGCGTTCGTTTGTGAATCTCTAGTCACATTGTGATTTTGAGTTCAATACCTGGTAGTGGACTCAGTGGAAACAGGGCGAACATTAACTGAGTAATACTAAACTAAGAATAGACGGGGTATCTCAAGACATGAGCAGTGGTTCGAGAACAATCTTCTGCCGTAGATTAAATAAAGGGATCGAAATACAACGGTCGAAACGTTGTGATAACAACAACAAGTATAAGGACAATAGTAAATAATAGTTAATACGTAATGATAACTTCTCATCCCAGAAATTCAGATAAAAATTATCATCCTAGCTAAATAGAGGCCAATGGGACTTAAAGTGAGAGAGATGTGGTTCTTCAGAAGGATGTTGAGTATAGCATGGACATATGAATTGAGCAATCAAAATGTTTTAAGGAAAATAGCAGAAACGACGCTTATGATTCAATCTGAAAGAAGCAGTTGAACTTTATGGAATATATAATGAAGAAAAAGGGCTTAGAATATTCGACACTCAAAGGGCTTATTTAAGACACGAGGAGCAGTTGGAAATAGTGAATACCCTAACGAGTTTATGTAAATGCATAGCAAAGCAGAAACTGGGAGGGAATTAAAGAGTTGCAAAATATCAGAAGCTATAGAGAGTTATTATCGTCCACGTCCTGAATGGATACGGTACATAAAAGAAGAGTCATCCAAATAATATAGTGTACGTACGATGGTGGATTAAAAAATTTATAGTCTGACACGAAGTTGCTGGATTTTGATCTGAAATTTTTACTGCAACTGTTCATGTGATTAGTATTCATCAGTGAATTAAACGCAATGGCAAAGAAGAAAATTATGTTAAAATTAATCAATATTGAGAAAAAAAAATTCTTCCTTCTAAATGCTTTCTTCATTATTCGTCTCCACTGAAAAGAAATTTATCTCTAAGTCTACAAAATCGTATGCACGCACAGACAGTTTTTTTTAAGCATTGTTAATTTCGTGTTATGTATTCATATTTTGTACGCGTTAAGCGGTTGAGTGTCTGTCTATCAGGATATAATTTAGTTAATCAAATTCAGCCCATATTAAAGCCTAGATTTTTATCTCATTTATTTATTCGGATGATTAGATTTCACTTGTAAATTAATAAACATATAAAATTTGTATATAAATAATTTTTAAAATAGTGAACATAATTTAAAGGGAGCTAACTCTGAAACTGTGTTAAGAATTACTGCCCATGATTCTAAGTTGAAATAAAATCTTGCATCGGTTAATAAATCATTATAACGTTGCTTATTACATGGAAAGGTTGAATTATCGACCAGAATATTCATAAATTAGTACCGCAGACCATAAAGCCAAAATTAATGATGTATTTTTTAAAATGCAAAATGGACAAGTAACATGCAAGATCAATATAAGATTTTGTGAAAGGATTCAATACAATGGAAAATAATTACTTGAATTAGTATCGATACGTCTAAGTGGTTTTTATCTAATAGAACAAACAAACGCACAGAAAAGTCTCACAAGTCATCGCAAATCTTCAAATAAAAATTAATATTATGATGTTGCATAAGAAATGGTAGAATTATGAACAAATTTTACTGATTTAAATTATCTTTTAAAAATTACAATGCAGAAGAATATTTTGAAGTAGATATAAAAATCAAAATGCAAGCAAAAAAAAAAACAACAAAAAAACAAAACAAAAAAACAAACAAACAAAAAACAAACAAAAAAACAAAAAACAAACAAACAAACAAACAAACAAACAAACAAACCAACCAAAAACACAAATACGAAAATGTTTAACCTTCGTGTTCGTAAACAAAACAAACACAAAAATAAAACAAAAAACAAAACAAAAAAAACAAAAAAAAAACCACAAATACGAAGTATCATGTAGTGAACAGAACAAATTGTAAACTTAAAATTCAAATCTAATTTATTGATTTTGTTAGAAAAAAAAAGAAGAAAAAAATAAAAGCGAATTTTCTGGAATGTACAAACTTTTCATACAAAACTCGCAAAATTTCACACCTCGATGTGAAATGTTTTTCGGCAAATAGCAAACTAGGAAACATCTAAAAAAAAAAAAATTCAAATAATCTTTAAATATATATATATATATATATATATATATATATATATATAATTCCTTTTACGGACCCTTTTCGCGAGTTTTGTATGAAAAGTTTGTACATTCCAGAAAATTCGTTTTTCGTTTATTTTTTCTTCTTTTTGTGTTTTTTTTTCTAACAAAATCAATAAGTCAGATTTGAATTTTAAATTTACAATTTGTTCACTTCACTACAATCAAAAGGACGGTAATTCCCTTGAATCTGCTGTTACTGTATACACTTTGGACTCCCTCGGCAACTTTTTATTGTTTTAAAAAGTGACGGTTAGAATTATAATAAAGCCAAATCATATGAAAGTAGATTGATGCATTTTCTCTATTCTTCAGAATTGACGACATAAATATTAAGCGCTATTTAATCATATATTTATATGTAAATATAAAATTATTCATATAAATAAGTAATCTTTATGTATTCATTATTTATTTTCGGTACCTCTACTCATTTTCGATACCGAAGTTTTAAATTGAATTTTTAAAAATAATGAAAAAAAAAAAAATTCTTGAAGCTTTAATTTTAGCTTACTTGAAACTTGGGTTTCAAACAGAAATCATATTGATTTTGAGATGTAATTTTTTTTTTCAATTTTTCAGCCATATTTGAGCAATCGACACATTTGTAAACAAAAGTTAATTCTCGGTTTTTAAAATCTTGCAAAAATAAAATATACATCTGTGACTCGTTTTTTTTTTTAATTAGCGAATTTAAAGTTAATTAATCTGATTTTTACAAGTATTAGTTTTCTATGGCATGAAATTTAGACTAAAAGTATTACTTAATCAATGATCTCTGATCTTTGAGCTTTCAAGTAGGCAATAACAGCAGGCTTATCATCAATCATTTACGCATCTGGCAAAGTACTTGGTTGACCAAAATTGGCATACATTTATTAAACTTAAATTAACTTTTCATAAGGGGAACAACTCTTGAAACATATGACCTTTTAATGATATGTCACGTATGGCCTACCATAATAATGATATAAAAATAACCAGATATTTGCACACACACAAAAAAATGTTTTCATTATTTTAAAAATGTTGGTGTGTGAAGATTTGTATTAACCCTTTCAATTTTCGATTAGTAAATATAGTCTTCACTTATTAACTAATTAAGCCAATGTCTGGAAGAAATTTTAAAAGATTTTTGAAACTTTATAAATTATTATAATTAATAATTAAAAATGAAAACAATTCTTGTTACAATTTCTTTCTCTTCAGACTATGATATGCTTAATATGTATTGTTTATAAAAGCAATTAAAAGTTTATCTAAATAAAGAATGGCATACTTTTATTGCATTTGTGTTTTCCCAATTGAGAGCAGATTTTCTGAAAAGGAGCAGTAGTAAGAAGAAGAAGAAGAAGAAGAAGAAGAAGAAGAAGAAGAAGAAGAAGAAGAAAAAAGTAGGTGATTTACATTTTCCAAGGAGTCCTGCTTTTAATTAAACAAAGTTTTGGTCCAGTATTCGATTTCGAGAATTGGAGGTGGGGTAAGATAGGTAATATATATATATATATATATATATATATATATATATATATATATATATATATATATATATATTATCAGCATGCAGTGTGGATATAGAAGAATCCAAAGGAGTATCCTGTACATAAAGCGGTAGAATAACTCTCTAAGAGTGCTCTAAATATATATGTATATAAATACATATAGAGCAAATATAAGAAAAATTAAGGCAGACACGTTATTTCGTGGTAAATCGGAAATACAGGCCTATTTTAGGCGAAGCATCAGCAGCTTCCGTCTTTATTTTACAAAGGATTTTACAAAATTCCTTTGTAAAATAAAGACAGAAGCTGATGATGGTTCGCCTGAAATAGGCCTATACTTCCGATTTACCTCGAAATAACGTGTCTGCCTTAATTTTTCTTATATATATATATATATATTTTTTTTTTTTAACAAGATTTTATAAAAATAATCATTTCAAAAATAATTTCAGTCATTTGTAAATAAGTTCTGAAAGTTTAATCAAAATCCGTCCATTATTTGTTTTTTCCTGAATTTCTAATTTTACTGGCAAAAAAAGTGAGTTGTGTAATATTACGTTTGCCGCAGTCAACCTTTGTAAAAAATCAGCATTCACTGACGGAAAAAAAAAAAATCCCCAAAAAACAAACTCCAAAACAAAATTTCAAACGTTTTAGAAAAGATTAAAAAATTTAATAAAATAATTAAAAAAAAAAACAGTTTGATCTTTCCTCTTATTAACATAACCATTGTTTTTATTAAATTTGGGGCCTTTTAACATCATGCTATGCTGTTTTTTCATCGAAGGAGTGGCAGTATCCAATTTACCTTTAAATCATTATATCCGATACAATCTGGAAATATTTAACTTTGTTCTCAACATTTATTTTTAACAAGGTTTCGATCGGTAGTTTTCGATTTCCCTGAGCACAATAGAAACCTTCTTTAATCGAAGGAAGGATTTTCGTTTCTTAAATTATCGACAAACGGGCATGGGATGGAGATGACCCTGATCAAAATCTTGTTAGATTAGGTGTCGAAACTGTACTGTGTAATTAATACATATTGCTTCAAGAGTCAAAGAAATTTACAAAATACCTGCACGGTCGCATGTAAACGATGGTGCTTACAATTATGTTGATTGTGAAACATTTGAAAAAGACTTATACTTAACATCAGGAAGGGGCTGTTGAAACCTCTAGAGCACGTAATGAGGAAGGAGGGCTTGGAAAATCTGATACTCCCAGGACTGAGAGAGGGAAAGAGGATGAGAGGAAAACAGCGCTTAACATGCTTGATGGGCTTGAGTAAATGAATGCTTGAACAGGGTTTGAAAAAAAAAAAGAAGCAAAATACATAATAGCTACAAGGGACGCAAAGATGTGGAGAGCCATGATCGCCTACACCTTGACGGTACACGACA
This sequence comes from Ascarosepion bandense, assembly GCA_037127315.1. Classification (NCBI taxonomy): domain Eukaryota; kingdom Metazoa; phylum Mollusca; class Cephalopoda; order Sepiida; family Sepiidae; genus Ascarosepion; species Ascarosepion bandense. The sequence continues at coordinate 2,545,000 of JBBBDQ010001305.1, forward strand.
C
>JBBBDQ010001305.1:2550000-2630000 GCA_037127315.1 Ascarosepion bandense
TGAAAATGATTGCAAAATATCTGCTCAGTATTAAATACATTACTTCTAATATAAGTGATAGTAAAACCCATGCATATCTCATTTGTTCATTGCAAGCCGTTCAAATAGGAAAGATGGTATGCCTTTAAAAATAGAGACACGTTTTCGGAAGATTCTGTTCACATCTAAATCGAAAAGAAAAACAGTATATCTAAACTTATTTCTAAATGGAACTTTGTCTGTGTGTGTGTGTGTCCGTTACTTATAGACTCCGAAACGGCTGAACCGATTTTCTTGAATATTTACACGGTTGTACAATAAGCGTCTGCGAGTGTTCTTAGCTAGGTTTTGTGTCGAGGTAGCCCCGATAAATATCGATAATCGAAAAAATCGGGTTATAGAAAGTGTGGTCCGATTTTAATCAAATTTGATACACTCATAGACAAAGACATAAGAAACGATATTCAGAAGTTTCAAGATTGCAGTTCTTACATTAGTGCAGAAAATTGATAATATATATATATATATATATATATATATATATATATATATATATATATATATATATAAAAGGCAAGATGCTTGTGTGTGTGTCTGTTTATCTGTCTGTATGTTCTTTATACAAATCCACAATTTTTATCCGATTCTTACCAAACTTCAAAATTTGACTTACATCTATTCATTTTTCTTTCAGTCTACGGTTTCGCTTTAACTGGAAACAACTATTGCTTTTTAGTCTTTCGTGCCAACGTCCAAAGAGTCTGAGCTTCAGGACCATGGATTAGTTTTAAAGCTTTCATTACACCCGAGCAACGCCGGGTTATACTGCTAGTCTAAATAAAATGCAGTATTCGAATATTGACTTCAACCAAGAATCAAACGCCATTTGCTGGTAATGGAGGAAAGCTTGCAATTTACCAAGCAAAACATTCCAATTCTGAAATCGTAACATTCTACATTGTGCTTTACCCTCAAGAGAGTTTACTTAAAAATACATAAGTTTGTTCACAAACTCAAGTGTTGCTAGTGACTCCAGTACGAATTTCATCTAATGGGATTTTTTAGAGTTCATGATTTTTGCCCCTAGGATATTCGCAAGAAATATTTTAAAGCCATTCGGTTGGCACCACTCGACTGCATAACGATCATGAGGGTTTGATCTTCGAATAATTACCAAATAGCATTGTATGAGAACTAATTATTAATTCAAAGTAAACACACTGTTACTAAAGAATTTACAAGTATTTTAGCAATATTTAAAAGAAGGCTACTTTAAACAGGTTCAAATTTCAGTTTTTCTTCAATGAATGTGTGATAACGGATATTACAAAGCAGGAAGAATACAATATTCATCCTTTATTACTGATTAAAATCTACAAGTGGAAAAAATAGGGAGTTTTATTAATTATTTGATTCGCATGTGCACGAGTAGATTAAAAAATAATAATATCGATGAAACGGAGACCATAACAGGCAACATTCATGTCAAGAAGGTGTCTATTGTTGCGGAAATACATGTTGTATTTATATAGAAAATATGTGTCTCTTGGTATTCATTTTAGCGAAACAATTATTGCAGAATTAAATGTGAGTTCGAGTCATAAACGAGTAACATGAAACAATATATAAAACAAATGACAGTATATGTATAAGCATTACAATTACAAGAAAAGAAGAAAACATTCAAAGGTTAGTTTCATAAAGTAGTTAAATTAGAGAATCCATGTTTATGTGTGCGAAGTTTGTGTAGGCTTACGTGATAGGCATGTGTGTGAAAGAGTATAAAAAAACACGACCGAAAAGTAAGATATTAAAAAGGAACGTGCTGCAGTGGGTTGACATTTTTTCCTACTTGCGACTACATCTGATAGTCAGAGTTGTAAAAGAGAAAAGAGAATAAATGAAAATATCATTACCTATTTATAGGCTTAAGGAGCGTCTCCTAACAAGGTTTTTTTTTTCGGAAAGTCTATAAAAAGCAATGACAACCTACTGCGGGATAATCTTCTGCCCAGTCAGTCATGTCTCTTTCGAGACATGATCGCCCAAAGCGTGTATCATGTATGGCACTTAATTGACTGACTATAAAAAAAGAAAAAAAAAAAGGAGTCGACTGTAGTCGGGATCATCGAATCAATGTAAACAACCGTTTCCTTGACTGCAGGGTATATGTTTCAACAGGGCGACATACACTTTTGAATTCAGTGTTCTCCTAGTCTAGTTGCCCCGCTAGGCTATAGAAACCAGATTGTCCTGCTATTTACTCATAACTGGGTGGGAGAAGAGATGGATTCAAATTTCTTTCAAGGGTATAAGCACGTAAGTGAGTGTCATGAACTCAAATGGAATTCGAAATCGGCTTTTCGATTCCACAATCCGAACTGCAATCCATGTAATCCAGTTTTACTGTTAATATCTTAGACAAGGTTTCTAAATATAAAAATCACCGACATAAGCATAATGAATACCTATTGCTCTCTGAATTTATAATTTTACTGAATAATAATAATAATAATAATAATAATAATAATAATAATAATAATAATAATAATCTAATCTCAGGATGTTCTGTATTTGCTCCAAATGAATATAAAAATCGTCACGATAGAGTGGGGCAATATTTACACTGGACAATGTGCAAAATATTTAAACAAAAAATGGTATGAACAGCACCCAGCACCAGTTACGGAAATAGAAGATGTCATCATTCTATTCGATTACACCATGTATACAGAGAGAAAAATTGAAGCAAATAGGCCGGACATTATTGTTAAAAAATAAAAAAACAAAAAAACAAAACAAAAACAAACAAACAAATTTGCATATTAATTGATATGGCTTGTCCAGTGGATTGTAACATAGCAACCAAGGAATTCGAAAATCTGTCAAAATATAAAAACCTGGAAACTGAAATAGAAAAAATGTGGAAATTGAAAACAAGTATCATACCAGTAATAGTGGGTGCACTTGGAATTATAAAAAATGGAACAAAACAACACGTTGAAAGAATCCCTGGAAACTCCAGCTTAAGAGATATACAAAGAATTTTGTTAAGTACAGCCACACACTAAGGATAACTTTGTCTATGTAACGCTAGGAATGTTAGAGAGATATGAAAAAAAAAACATGAAATGGAGCTATAACAACACACCACGACCTACTTTAGATCTTCCTGTAGACTTGGTAGGTAGTGCGACCATAGCAGAACTCGAATTATAATAAAAAATGACATAATAATAGTGATAATAATTTTTATCCAAGAAAATCAGTGTAATGGCTACCAACGAAGTTAAACAAAAATCGAGTCAGCTAGAATATCATACGCATGCGCACATCCATATTCAAACGTACTGTATTAAACATATAAAGTTGAAATAGACAATATATAATGTCCTACAAACCTAAGGTCTGCACAGGAGCAGCCATTGTTTGCAAAGCGGTGAGACCGAGGAAGACGAGGAGGAGGAGGAGAGGCGCCCGTAAGATCATCATCTTCCTTATGCTAATTCACTATTTGCCAAACGGACAGCAATCTAACACACACTGACTGTATGAAGCACTGATCCGTTGGCTTTTATGTTTCTTCCATCACGAAGACAGCGAAGAGAAAGAAGAGAGGGAAAGAATAGGAGAGCGGTGAAGTTGATGTCTCTCTTCGGTTACAGGTGTTTATTGGGTTTCATGGAGACAGTACAGGTGCAGTCTTGTTAGAAACACTTTGAACTTTTGAATAGAGCGTTTTCTCTTTGTTATTTGGTCTCTTTGCCGCCAATGGTAGGGGAGAAGAAAACACGTGAATGAAAGTGAGTGAAACAAGACAGATATAGAGAGTGAAAAAACGAGAGAGTGAGTGGGAGAGAGGAAATGAATAGAAAGGAAAGACAGAGAGAAGAGATATTAGGAGACAAGGAAAAAGAATAACAAGGTGAAGAAGGCGATAGAAAAAAAGGACTCAAGACAAAATGATAGAGATAAAAAGTGTTGTTTTAAAACATTACTGAGTAAATGCTTTGTTTATCTCTCGGTTTATAGCTTGATTATGACGTGAGCTGATACCGGTAAACAACACATTGATATATTTATATATCTGAACACATTTACAAACAAATAATGCATTTATAAGATTCAACATAAACATATGCATGCATAATATATACAACTAACACATACCCATCGATACAGTAGAAATGTGGTTCTGCGGAAGGATATTGCAAATTCCATGGATGGCGCGGGAAAAGCAACTCAAGAAAGAACACTTAATCAAGAAAAGACAGCGGAAATTCCTTCGTCACATAATGAGGAAGGAGGACTTCGAAAACTTAACTCTCACGGGATCAATTGAGGGTAGCAAGCCACCTACCCTGGTGAACATGTGTAAATGAGTGGCGAAACGGGAAGTGGAAACAAAGAGAGAAAGCTGCTAAGTGCTATACAAGATAAGAGGTTGTGGAGAGCCATAGTCCCCTATGTCCTGAAGGGGCGTAACATATAGAAGAAAACATATCTGCACACACACACACACACACACACACACACACACACACACACACACACAGTCGAGTGCTTAGTACGTGAGTGGCTCTACCATGAAACCCGAGTTCAAATTTCAGCACAGTATATTTGTCAAACGGACGACTTTTTTTTCCTATAATCATATTGCCCCAAGCAAGGCATTTTACTGCCACTGTTTTGCAGGGGATTACATTCTTTTTTAATCGTGTCACCCCAACAAGGCATTCCACTGCCAGTATAGCGCAGGGGGTTACATAGAGCGATTGGGTATGGGAAATATCAGAAGGAGGGTGGTAGACGACTTAGGATGTACATAGGGAGAGAGTTGGAGAGAGTGGGTGTGAGTTAGTGTGTTAGGAGGTGTCTATTGACCTTACATTTAAAATCCTGGAGGTTGTAGCCGTCGGGGAAGCAAGCATGCGGTAGGGAATTCCACAGGCGGGAAGTGCGAGGAAAGAAGTTGTTGGAGTAGAAATTGCGGTTACATTTCATCAGTTTCACTGTAAAAGGGTGGGGCCTAGTTGCCAATCTAGTATCTCGTGCAAATTCACATCTAGGGGGTACCAGTGATTTAAGTTCGTCAGAGCAGAAGCCATGAAAGTATTTATAGAAGAGCCACAGGGAAGCCACGTCACGCCGGTGAGAGAGATACTGCAGGCGGTTAGCCAAGTCGGTATCAATTACATTACAGATTCTTCGCTGTATTTTGTCAAGAACCCCGAGGAGAATAGAAGGGACACCCGACAAGATGTGGCAACAGTACTCAATACACGGGCGGATGGTGGATTTATATAATTGCAGGATAGATTCAAGCGGAAAGAATTTCCGGGCCCTGCACAGAGAGCCGACTTTCATAGCAGCGGATTTAGCAATGGATTCGACGTAGTCGTTCCACTTGAGGTCCGCTGAGAGTGTCAGGCCAAGCAGGCGTAATGTTTTAATCTCTGGGAGGCAAGCCTGTTCCATGCTAATGGGAGGTAGGTGCGGTTGTCTGTGGTGGTTAATTGACAGCAGCTTCGTTTTGGAAGAATTGAATTTTACGAGCCATTTCTTACCCCAATCCACCACGGATTGGAGGTCTTTCTCAAGCTCGGCAGCGAGGTTCGCCTTGTCACCAACACCAGATTCGAGGCGAGAGTAAACTGTGGTATGACTTCCAACAGGCAGGAAAGCAGGAGGAAGATAGGCAGAAGTTGTAGAGCTTAGAAAGGATAGAGGAGAGTTAATGAGCACAATTCTTCAAAACTATGATTGGGATTCCATCCCCACCACTCGCTTTGAGTTTTGAGATTATGCTAGAAATCAGCGAGGGCGTGATGTGGACGTCATTCAATTGGGCCTCAGTTCTAGATGGGAAATCGGGTGTATGAATTCCAGACGAATCCAGACTCGAATTGGTCGAGAATCTACGGGCAAAGTATTCAGCCTTGTCCGCTGAGGAGGTGAGGACCTCAAACTCGTTTATTAGTTGGGGTATTGAGGACTTACTCTTGTTAAGCACGGCGTGGTCAGAATTTCCGAGAGAGCAGAGCTGTCTGGTGGAGCAAGAATTTGGGGTGAAAGTGAAGCAGAGGTCTAGTAGCGAGTTCCTTTCGTTAGGGCTATTGGAGAAACGCGTGAGGAAGTCCACCACTTGCGTAAGGGATGGGGAGATGGAAAAATTAAAGGTGTGGACACCATCAGAGTCGGTTACAGAGTTTTCGAGCCACTTAGTGTGGTGGGCGTTAAAGTCGCCAAACACGAAAATATGGGCAGATGGGTGCAAAGAAATGGCCTTGTCGATATTGTCAGAGATGCTGTCAAGTACCGAACAGTCAGAGGAGGAGGGGGAGCGGCAGAGGAAGAAGAGATTGCTAACAGAGCTTAGAAGTGAGAGACGGAAGCACATGAAAGACTGGTCCAGGGATTCGAGAGATGTTACTCTAGCTAGGGGGAGGTGTTCACTGACATATACACCAATCCCTTTGCATATGGACGTTGGAGTCCTTCCTGAAGAGGGGAAGGTAACCAGGAACATAGAACTCAGAGGAGGGGATAGACGGGTCAAGGTGAGTTTCACATAGGGCTAAGATATCAGGTGAGTTAGTTTGGAGGAATGCTTCTACGCTATAAAAGTTAGTGCGGATACCGCGTATGTTAATGAAAGAGACACAGAGAGGTTTGGGCGTTTTCCGAGTAGCTGGTTTGATTTTGGTATTTTTTTTTTTTTTCATGGTGTTTTGGTTGAGGAGAGAGGACTAGGGCAGAATCAGTTGGAGGGAAATTATGAGAAAGAGTGACAGGTTATAGGAGATATCATTAAGTGAGTAAGAGAAGGATGGCTGTGGCCACAATGTGAGGGATCAGTTTATATATTGATTGTAATGTAGAATTGATCCCCCACTTTATGACCACATTATAATAACATAGCTTTTTTTTTTTTTAATAACCATATCGCCCCAAGCAAGGCATTTTACTGCCACTGTTTTGCAGGGGGTTACATAGGAGGAATGTTATGAGAAAGAGGGACAGATTATAGAGGGTGTCAGGAAGTGGGTAAGAGAAGGATGAGAATACTGATGAGAGTGGAGTGGACGGAGAAAGGTGCATGAGAGAGAGAGAATGCAGGTTAGTGAGATAGGAGATGACTACTGACTTTACATTTAAATTCTTGGAGATTATAGCTGTCGGGAAAACAAGTAAGCGGAAGGGAATTCCACAAGCGAGAAGTGCGAGAGAAGAGATTGCTGGAGTAGAATTTGCGTTTACAATTTATTGGTTTCACAGTAAAAGGGTGGGACCTAGTTGCTAATCTTGTGACTCGAGTAAATTTATATATATATATTGATAATATTAAGCTGGGGGGACACTCCCAGCGTGAGATATTGGAAAGTACGTGTAAAACTCTGGAACAGTCGACCCGAACCTTGTGAGTGAAACTGGATTGACGAAACTGTTCGGATGGGAGTGATTGCAGGAAGTCTCTCTCAGAAACTGTTTTCTCAGCATACTTGCATTATTTTATTTCATTTATTTTTATTTTTTTTTACTGTGAGGTTCGCCCTGTACAAGGCCCAGAAAGCATTCGATGTATGGCTGGTCACTCGTATGCAGGGATGCCTGTCTACTAGAGTGCTTAGCTAATCCCTGTTGCAGATACCTGCTCAGGCATATTTGCGTCTGTTCATCAACAGATCCTACCTGTGGTATTACTGCAACTATGATGAGCGGACCTTAGTTACAGTTTCTGGGAGAGAACGCGTTATCTAGCGTGAACAACAGGACGCTAAAAGCCTCGGTTACGATGACTTGCGATTTTGTGCCGGCACAACAATTGCCGGCTTTCAAAGAGTCCCGTCTACGCACTTGATCTAGAGGTTACATTAAGAGGCAGTTTGTACGGATAACAGAAGATACCGGTTAACTATATACTTTTACACGTGAAGATTGTTGTGATCGGGGAAACATCCTCTTGTTCGCGGGGAAAAAAGCTGTTCGCGCGGAAGTTAATTCTCAACGATGGAATACAGAAGGAAAAGAATGGGCGTGGTTTGCTGAAATGTTAATGGCATGGTGGGTCCTAACTATGAAGGTTAGGACCGACGGAACCAAGTACTTTCCATGGAAATAGAGATAAAGCAGTTAGAGATTTGTTACATCCCGTCTGTGAGAGGGTTAGGGATGAAGGTGGAAAATAATTTATCAACCACAAGGACTAGGAGAAGCTTTTCAACTCTATCGAGACTAGAAAGTGAGGACTGGGTAGCCCCTGCCCAAATATGACAACAATATTTCATTCTCGGCCTGATTTGGCTTTTGTAATAATAGAAGATAGTATGATAAGTCAGGTATTTACTTAAGGAGCCGACCAATTTTTCTGACTCTTTAGCGATGGATCGTTTAAGTTTCATTTGAGACAGGTGTTAGTTTAAGGCCCAGTAGTATCTCAACCACGGAACCACTCCGAGGGGACGGTCATTCATCATGACTGGTGGTAGTTTGGGGTCCGATCGGCAATGATGAACGTCACTAGTTTGGTTTTTTGGAAGTATTGAATGTAACCAACCAGTCTTTCCCCGACTAAGAAGATAGATAGAGATCAGCTGCCAATATCTGATCATTAAGAGTTTTAGAAGTGCGCCTATATACCGTCGAATCATTGGCATAGATATTTACAAATAATCTGAGAATATTCTTAAGCAAATCAAAAAGAGGTTGATCTTGATCCAAGAAGTGAAGCCTAGGGGACGCTTGTGTTTACCACCAGGATCCCCAAGACCTAGCCCTTATTAACTATCTTCAGGAAACTACGTGTTAGGAAGGAATTTATAATTGAGAAAACTCTTCTGATGATTCCATACCCGGAGAGATTGAGTAGCAATCCTTTGTGCCATACTTTGTCAAAGGTCTTCGAAATATCTAATGCTATGATCCCCGAGGTGTCTTTGTCATCAAGAGCCTCACTAATTCTGTGAGTAATGGTAGTTATGCCATCAGCAGTGGAATGGGCTGATCAAAACCCGTACTGTTCGTCGCTTAGAGGTTGTTCTTATCCAGGTGCTCGACAAACTTCTTGTTGATTATAGCCTCAAAAAGCTTACTGATGATATCAAGGAGATTGATGGATCTATACTGGGAGTGGGAAGATCGCTCGCCTGTGCATTTTTTTTTATTAATTATTATTAGTAATTATTTTTTATCCGTGAGTTTTATTACGTTATATGGATGCTCGTATTTGAAATGGACACCCAATTTTTTATTTCAAACATAATGTATTAATGTTGGAGTTATTTTTGTTGTATGCTTTTAATATTTTGCTGTTATGTACTTTAATTATTTTTTTCTAGATTGTTGGAGCAGCTATAGCTTAGTTTTATTGTATTCTTATTGAAAATTTTGCTTAGAGGGTTATTTTTATTATCTATTAGTTTAAGAAATTTATATCCCAGCTTAAAGTTAACTAACTGATTAAAAGGAGGGTTATACCATATGATTTTCCTGTTTCTATTGTTTTCATTTTTAGCTCTTGAATTTTTCCGCAAAGTTAATTTTGGATGATTGATATCCGCTGTCTTTAAGGATTTTATCGTAAATTACTTTGTGTTTATCAAATATTTCTTTATTGGATGAGTGTGTGTTAATGCGGCGTTCCACTGATGATGGGATATGCTTGATAATGGATGGTGGGTGATTAGAATTGGGGTTTATATAGAATGGGTTAGCATTATTTTTCATGTAAGGTTTGAAAGTGTTCGATACTAAGTCTAATGTTATGTCTAGGAAGTCAACTTGCTTGATATTAGGGTTACTTACTACGTTAAGACCAAAGGATTTAAAGACTTTATGAATTAATTTTCTAGTTTTATATAATTGGAGTAGATAGACTAAACTATCGCCCGGTTCACACTCCACCCACGTCTATTGAACAGGTGAAGAGGCTCATCCCTTGTTTCCTGTTTAGGATGTGATTTCCGGTTTTTCTTTTTTTCTCTTTTCCAATGTTTTCACTCTTTTTTATTTTATTTTATTTTTGCAATTGGAGTAGATAGACTAAACTATTGCCCGGTTCACACTCCACCCTCATCTATTGAACAGGTGAAGAGGCTCATCCTTTGTTTCCTGTTTAGGATGTGGTTTCCGGTTTTTCTCTTTTCCAATCTTTTCATTCTTACGTAGCCCCCTGCGCATCAGTGGCGTTTTCGCCTTGCTTGGGGTAATATGATTAATATATATATATATATATATATATATATATATATATATATATATATATATATATAAGGATGAATCAATAAGTTCATAGTCTAACACGTAATTATTAGCTGAATGTTTTCATATGGAAGGTAGACTATCACATTTTATTATGTAAGTCAATGCTTCCATAATTAAATACAAGTGATATTTTTCAGGGTGTATCTAGCAGTAGTATATATTAGTAATATATCGTGTGAGTTCAAGTTAATAATAGCAACCATTATTAAATATTGATAATAATTTTTTTCGGAGATTATTTGGGGTAGTTTTGGGAGTGTCGGGTTTTATTCTTCAAACACAATGCAGCATCAATTTATTTTAGTAAATACATGCAAAATATATAATCTTAAAAAACAACAACACGCAAACACTTATTTAATTAACAAAATATTGTTTTGCTTGAGTATAGACATTTTCTTGTACCACACAAAAATATTATGTCTAAAAACTTACAATAATCCTCTGTATTTATTGACACCAACATAAATAATTTTGAACTGAGCTATATTTTTTTGCCTTGAGATAATACCTCCTCCGTATTGTCTTCCAAGTCGTGTTGCTTGATATTTCCATGAATGACTGAACCTCTAGTCCAGCCATCGAGGGCATCTAAAGTAACTCGCCATTCATCCTTAAGAAATACTTTTGAGATATCATTTGTTTTCATGCACTTAATCGTCCAGATGATGTTTCACTTTGTGATGTTTACTGAAAGGTGATAAATTTTTTTTTTCGTAATTTGTATTTATTTCTGAGATAACTAATTTTCACTAATATTGGAATTATTTAGAATTTTTGTTCTAATCTTGGTTGATATGGGGTGTTATAATAGACACAACGTTTCGAATAAGTACCCTTCGGTCATCATCAGCTGTCCATAGATTGAGGATTATCTCATTGATTATTGTGAAATATCCTGTGAAATCAATTATTGTTCTTTCATGCTGGATTTGATTTGTCACTACCAATCTATGGACACCTGATGATGACCAGAGGGTACTTGGTCGAAACGTTGTGTTTGTTATAATACCCATATCAACCAAGATGAGAACAAAAGTTCGAAATAATTCCAAAAGTTTTTTCATGACTTTAGTTAAATGTTCTCAATATTCCACACCTTTCACTTTTTTTTATTCTACAACTTCTTCTTTACTTGTCAAATCCAATTTTTTGTCTATTAACAATTTTTCTTTTTTCTGTTTTGGTGACATTCTAAAAATCAGATTTTAATTGTTCTATTTGACCAATATTTTAATTCCTGTTTTATTGCTTCAGGATCTTTTTCGGGGAGCCGAGTTCGAATTCCAGTTGAATCCATTGCATTCATTTCCGCACAAATACCATTGGGAAAGGTATTAATCCGTCTCTTCTCTCCCGTTAAATAGCAGGACAGATTGGGTTCTATAGCCTTGGCTGGCAACCAATCTACCGCAGAAAGCAATGGCAACCTACTGCGGGATAATCTTCTGCCCAGTCGGTCATATCTCGAAAGAGACATGATCACCCAAGCGTATATCACGTATGGCACTTAACTGACTGAATATAATAGTTGCAATCATGATTAAGGCTTTTACTTGGCATAAAGTGGGGGATCGGTTATCTATTGTTATGAAGTAATAAACTGATCCCCCCACTAATTACTACTTAAAAATACATAATACATCTCTTCCCCCTCTAGTTATGAGTCAAATAACAGGACAGATTGGGTTCTTTAGCCTTGGCTGGCAAACAGTCTACCGCAGAAATTAATGGCAACCTACTGCGGGATAATCTTCTGAACAATCAGTCATACCTCGAAAGAGACATGATTGCCCAAGCGTATATCACGTATGGCACTTAAACTGACTGACTGACTGACTTCTAGAGCAGCAGATATTGTCTCAGAAAGAGAAATTGGGGAGCCGAGTTCGAAATCCACTTGAATTCGTTGGTTAGCAACCTGTCTATCACAGAATGTAATGGCAACCCACTGCGAGAAAATCTTCTTTCCAGTCGGTTATATCTTTTTCGAGACATGATCGTCCAAGCGTGTATTACGTATGACACCTTATGACTGACTGATCTCTGTTCAAATTGTTCACAATTTCCAACAGCGTTTCTCATCACCCACTAAGTTTACAATGTCTTCTTTCTCTTTTGTGTTTATATCTTTATTACAACCCATCAAAATCTTTCTAGCCATTATAGAAAAACTTTCCTGTCCGCCATCAGCATGGATGATGCTAATCTACTGGGGAGCAAAACACAGCACTTCTTTGGCCTCAGTTTTTCAATCTACTCGAAGCGGAATAAATAGATTAGATTTATAGCTGCATTTAATGTTAGGAAGGTTGAGTCAGTGTTTCGGGTAAAAAAGGGTTTTTCTCGTCAGAATCCATCTTGAACATTTATAAATCTGCCATTCGTCCCTTCACTAAATACTGTTGCCAAAAATCTGGTCGGATGCTTCCGCTGTGTTCATCTCGGGGTTCTCGAAAAAATCGAAAGAAGGATCTGCAATGCAATCGCTCCTGACTTTGGATTTTGATTTCACTCATATTCTCACCAGCGTGAAGTGGCTTCCCTCTGTCTTTTCTGGATATTTTTTTCGGGGCAACTGCTCTGACGAGCATTTTTCCCTAGTTCCCCGACCACATGAATTTAAGCGTGCTACTAGATTGAAATTTAGGTCCCACCCATTTACTGCTGAAATAGTTAATTGTAATCGTCACATCTACTCCAATAGTTTCTTTTCTCGCACTTTTAGCCTGTGGAATTCCCGTCTGCTTACTTGCTTCCCTGATGGCTACAATCTTCAAAAGTTAGATGCAATGTCAATTGCCATTTTCTATCTTCTTGAATCGTTTTTTCAATATTTTTATACCCAATCGTTTCTCTCACTGTAGCCCCCTGCACACTAGTGGCGGCCCCACCTTGCTTTGGGTAAAATGATTAAAGAAAAAATAGAAAAAAATAAATCTGTATTAAAAAAAGTCACCGATTTTTAGAGATTACTTGGTTACTCATTTTAACGCACTATCTTACAGGTATTGCCACGTGACGCAAACAATACTCTATGTATTATTTAGGCAAATTAGCCGTAAATAATCAACAGTGTCTTTTTATAGACATCTGTCACTTATATTATTGTTAAGACGTTTTACATTTTCATAGGTAATGAAGTAATTGTTCTGAGTAACGCGATTATTCGAAATAAACGCTGTGTAATTTATTACCTTTAAAAATATACCTAAATAAACATGTTGTGATAATATATATTTATTTCAATAGAATTTCAATAGAATTTCAATAGAATTTCTCAATAGAATTTCAATAGAAATTTCAATAGAAATATATATATTTATTTCAATATGATAAACGATCCTCGTGTTGAATAATAAGATCTTACACCAGCAAATAAACTATTGACATATATTTTAATAAGATAGATATTATAGGGTGAATTTCACATAGTTATAATAAAGAATTTAAATACGAGACTTTGTTAAAAATTAATTCTTCTTTAATTAAAAGTGATTTAATAATTTTTAGCAGAGAAAACTCACTAAGTTGAACACAAGTCCCAGGATTTCAAGACTAGTTTCCAATTTACTCACTCTCTCTCTCTCTCTCTCTCTCTCTCTCTTTCTCCCTCCTCTAATATTTGGTACCCTCGACGTGGTGTCATGGTTAGCAAGTTTGTCTTACTAGACCCTATTGCAACTGAGTAGTGAGTTCGATTCTCACCGGGTACCCCATACTTTCGGCCTTGTGCCACATCTAAGCGGCGCTTAGTAAATCAACTAAATTGAGCACAAGTCCCAGGATTCCAAAACTAGTTTCCAATTTACTCTCTCTCTCCTCTAATATTTGGTACCCTCGATGTGGTGTAATGGTTAGCAAGGTTGTCGCGCTAGAATTATTTCAAGTGAGTTCGATCCTCACAGTGTGCCCCATACTCTCTACATTGTGCCACATCTAAGATACGCTTAGAAAATCATTAATATTCCATTATTTAACACGTTCAATCCCCGAGGTTAATTACGAAATCTGACTTCAAACGTCAGCTTTATAATAGCCAACTTAGATAATAAAAATGTTTATGAGTTGATTTATAGATTCTACTGAAGTCTTAACATTAAAGGTGTCTTTGCAAAGAAACTCGTTGGCGCCCGCAGATGAACATGTATAAAAAGAAGCACGAGATAACTCGTAGTCAGTGACACTAAAAACTACTAACTACGAGTTATCTCGTCAATGTGTTAATGAGGGCAGTTTTATCCCCCCTTGTAAAAATTTCTTAGCAGAATATAATTTAGCCATGTGCGAATTGCTTCTTTCAACTTGATGAGTTGAAAATCGTTGACCTCGGATTGATGATGGGGGTGTGGCGGTGTCTCGCAACAGTGATTCTTTTATCAGCTGTAAGGAGAGCATTGACCTATCTGGATTCTTCCTCGTGTACAGAAGCAGTTGGCCTGCCATTGTGGAACCTGTCACTAAGACCGGTGTTTCTTTTCTCTTGAGAGTTTCCATAAGCTCTACTGATCTACTACTACTACTACTACTACTACTAACTACTACTACTACTACTATTCCGACTACTACAGGTAGTAGGTCTCTAAATATCGGTGTCTTTTTAAAGTAATCTTTAAATATCGATGTCGCTTTTTTTTAATACAGATGTTTTTTATTTTCGTTTTATTGTTTGTTTTTTTAATCATTTTACTCAAAAACAAGGCGAGGCTGCCACTAGTGTGCTGGGGCCTACAGTGACAAAAAAGTTTGTGAACATTTCACAGTTTTCTTATTTTGATATTCTGATAAGCCTTAATTCTTCATTTAATGATTGAATAATCGTATGGCAAATTCTATGTCAATAAAATATCCGTAGAATTCCCTCTATTGCATCATTGAATATTTGAGCTTAACAACTTTAACAAAATATTGCAATAACAATCATAAATATAAAGTTCTCTCTCTTCTTCATTCATATCATGCCTCTTTGCTTGCATTCGTTCTCTATTATGTTTACGGATTGCTTGTCTCTCTCTTCTGCTCGTAAATGTTCTCGTCTTTTTCTCTGCCATTCTATTGCTGCCTTTCTTTGTTGTCTGATTTTTTCTTCCATTACAATGATTTTCTCCGGAAATATAATGCATTTGCAAAATACATTTAATTTAATCAATTACAGCAAAAGCGTGACACACGTAGGTAGGTATTACTGTATTATAATATAAAAAGTATGACCTGCTATGTTGTTCACAATGAGAATGGAAAGACCGATCGGATGAAATAAATAAAAATAAACGGATGAAAAGTATTTTTCTTAGTTGAAGAAGAATCAAGATAAAAACAGCAAAGAAAGTCTTGAAATTATTATTTATAGCACAAAACATTATAAGTACAAGTATTTTCTTTCTTTTTTTCTCTTTCTTTTTTCTCTTTCTTTTTTCTCTTTCTTTTTTTCTCTTTCTTTTTTCTCTTTCTTTTTTCTCTTTCTTTTTTTCTCTTTCTTTTTTCTTTTTCTTTCTTTTTCTTTCTTTCTTTTTTCTCTTTCTTTTTTTCTTTCTTTCTTTTTTCTCTTTCTTTTTTTCTCTTTCTTTTTCTCTTTCTTTTTTCTTTCTTTCTTTTTTCTTTCTTTCTTTTTTCTTTCTTTCTTTTTTTCTCTTTCTTTTTCTCTTTCTTTTTCTCTTTCTTTTTCTCTTTCTTTTTCTCTTTCTTTTTCTCTTTCTTTTTCTCTTTCTTTTTTTCTCTTTCTTTTTTCTCTTTCTTTTTTTCTTTTTTCTTTCTTTTTTCTTTTTCTTTCTTTTTCTTTCTTTCTTTTTTTCTCTTTCTTTTTCTCTTTCTTTTTTTCTTTCTTTCTTTTTCTTTTTCTTTCTTTTTTTCTCTTTCTTTTTCTTTCTTTTTTTCTTTTTTCTTTCTTTTTCTTTCTTTCTTTTTTTCTCTTTCTTTTTCTCTTTCTTTTTTTCTCTTTCTTTTTTCTCTTTCTTTTTCTCTTTCTTTTTTTCTCTTTCTTTTTTTCTCTTTCTTTTTTCTCTTTCTTTTTTTTAATGAATATATACTAATAGATGATATATATTCTCTTTTTTTATATTTCCTGTTTGACGTTTTCTTTCATTTATCATGCATGTTTGTGTGTACGTCGTTCGGCGATTCTATGTTTAATCTCCTGTGTCTGTGTGTGCGTTCATATCTCTTTCTAGAGCGTGACGCACGTAGGTACTACGGTATCAATATATAGATGTTTTATGTCCTTTTTTTAGTTATAGAAATTTCATTCTTTGGAAAAGAAAAGCCGTTTCGTGTTTTTGAGTCTGCTCACACACACACACTGCGCAGTGTGCATTTGTGAGAGAATTTACTAAAAAGGCACCAGATGCAGTGCAGATTGGGATATGGCACACAAAGTTCAACGGGGAGATCTGGTGTAGGGCAAAAGGATCTGATTGACCACCAGTATTGGAATATACAGGCGGTGGCCATATTGAAAACTCGGGAAAACTTGTGAAATCATTCATGAAATTCACATACCTTTGAATTTCTCCTTCAAATTTTGATGAAAACATCTTATTTTGCTAAACAATAAACTTGTTTAGTAGTTGCCATTGCTTTCTGCGGTAGACTGGTTGCCGACCAAGGCTATAGAACCCAATATGTCCTGTTATTTAACCCATAACTGGACAGAAGAAACGGATTAATACTTTTCCCAAGGGTATTTGCGCGTAAGTGAATACAATGGATTCAACTAGAATTTGAACTCGGCTCCCCGATTTCTCGTTCCGAGCCGATATCCACTGCAACACAACTCAAATCCAATTTACACATAGACGCATGAATTATACACACTAACGCTGATTGACAAGGTAGATGAACGTGAAGTCTGCTTAACCAATAAAAATAAACAACAAAAAAATCAAAATAGCAGAATTTTCTTTTTTTTCTTTTTTTTTTTAATCATTTCACCCCGAGCAAGACGGAAATGCCACTGATGTGCAGGGGGCTACATAACTGTAAAAGATTAATTAGAAAAGAGTGAGGAGTGCAAACTAGTTAGAAAGAAGCAATAGAAAGCTGAGAATGCAGGTGCGATGACAGATACATAGGTGGAGAGAAAGGGAAGGATATACGGGGGTGGGGAGAGAGCTAGAGTCCAGTGGTTAGTAGATGAGTATTGACTTTTATTGATTTCTGGAGGTTGTAGCCGTCAGGAAAGCAAGAATACAGGAGCGAGTTCCATAGGCGGGAAGTGCGAGAGAAGAATCTGCAGGAGTAGAATTGTCGTCTGCATTTGGCTAACCTGACAGTGAAAGGGTGGGACCCAGTTGCCAGTCTGGTTGCACGAGTAAACACCCGTTGAGGAGGCACCAGTGACTTAAGTTCGTCCGAGCAGAAACCATGAAAGTATTTACAGAACACACAAAGGGAGGCCACATTTCGACGGTGGGGAAGTGGCTGCAGTCGATCCGCCAGATCAGTACCGATCACATTATAGACTCTCCTTTGGAGCCTGTCAAGAACACTGAGGAGAAAGGCGAAACAATTTTGCTACATGTAACGGGAGAGTTAACCCACTGAGCGAAGCCCTATCAACGCAGACACGCAACAGATTGAAAAGGGCGTTAGCAGACCTGCAAAAGCAAATGCAAGAAATCTAGCATACCCTGACGAGATCAAGAAACAGATCTTCAGTTCTAAGGTAGCAGGGGTGCCACAGTCAAGATCGGCAGAACAACCCTCTGTGTGTGTGTGTCTGGATGGGTGGAAACTTTTGGAACTGCACAGTAATTATGACTAATCGTGGGGCATAATTTCATTCATCTCTATTTCAGGTATTCAACAATTTATTTGGCACATAAAAACGATGGCTTATCACCCCTGGGAAAACGGCTTCGTTGAAAGATTTCACAGATCCCTAAAAGATTTCACAGATCCCTAAAAGATTTCACAGATCCCTAAAAGATTTCACAGATCCTAAAAGATTTCACAGATCCCTAAAAGCTTCCTTGGGTATGAGATCTGACACGACTATCTGGATTGAAGTTTTACCAATAATCACACTCTCTATCAGGAATACAGTTAAGGAAGATTTAGGTTTCACACCAACCGAACTCGTTTTTGGTGCACCCCTATCCTAACAAGGAAAATATTTCAAATACGATTTCAACTCACACTGACCCAATTTATACAAAAACAACGCAACAAAATATCCTGGTTGAAATACACACCTACGCGGCACATAATAAAAGATGTTTACATAGGAAAAAACCTTCACGACTGCGAGTATTTTTTATACTGAACGATTTTGTTAAACGACCCAATACACCCCAGCTATTAAGGTCCCATCAAAGACATTAACTGATAAAATATATAACAGTCAAAAATGATAATATTACAGACACCATATCTAGCGACGGGTTCAAGCCATAATTTCTGGAAAAGACGCAACCAAACACAAATCTGGCTCCAGACCAACAACTACATCCAGACGTACCTCTCATGAAACAAACCAAATCCGGAAAATTTGGCGATATTAATGTTTCCTTAGCCAAGTTCGATTTCTTTACTTGTTGAGAAACCTAAAAATATATTTAATATCGAATGTGGAACCCGGATGATATTCAGTTCCGGAAACAAAAAACAAAGAACATGTTCTTCATATTTAAGGTCTGTATCACGAACTAAGTAAAACAAAGATTGAACCTGGCCTGACAATCCTTCAACTTGAGGATGAAACTAGAGTATTTTTAGTTTTATTTGTTATTCTTCATTTTTCTTATATATATATATATATATATATATATATATATATATATATATATATATATATATATGTGTGTGTGTGTGTGTGTGTGTGTGTGCGTGTGTGTGTGTGTGTAATATATATTGTATACACACACCAGTAGCCGAGAGTGTGCAAATTCATTACTGAATGAACGATGCGTAGATGCGTGAGTGTTTTTTCAAAGTCTACCATTCCTCCATAGTGCTCAGGCTCAATCGGGGTGAGAGCGTAAATAGTCATCTGTAGACAGATCTGTTTCGATGTATCACACCTCTTCAGTACGGTTAGACATCCGATTGCTTCTAGCCAGGATTGAAACCAGACCGATATATATATATATATATATATATATATATATATATATATATATATATCACTTGCCACGAATAGAGTTCTGCTTTGTGGGTGACTTGGATAGTTATATAATTCTTAATTCAATATTTATTAAAATGCCAATATTTTGATTATTGATTTTCAAGGTCGACAAAGAAACACGTCTTAATCACGTGAACATCTGGCGCTTTTTTTCTAGCCTTGTGCCAAACTAAGGTAATTTTAATAACTATCTCAAGAGATTTATTTGTAACTATTTCTATACGCATCAATATTGATAAACTTCTCAATTGATTTATACGTGGATTTGACTATGTCTGCGCCGCCATACTATTGATCTCAAATGATGATGTATGTACACGCTTGCTTCTTCACTCCTACTTGTTTCTACTCCCCGTCTCTTTCCTCTCATCCTATCCCTCACTTTCCACCATTTTGACTTGTTCACCCCCCCCACACACTCTCTCGTTTTCTCTCTCTCTCTTTCTCTCTCACTGTCTCTTTCAAGACAATATTGTATTTCCGCTCTTTATATTACTCAAACAATATACCGAGACCATATTTTTGAACGTACAGCCGTCTTACTCTCACGATATTCAAGATGAAAAATCCAACTTACTTCCACAATGAAGCGACCCACGAATGTTCTTTATTATAATTAGGCATTGGTAACATTTCTTTGATAATCAATTGTTTATTGACTCTTGGTTATACAATAGTTGTAGAATTGTTAATTTCTCTCATGTTTTTCTTTTCATTCATATGTCTTCATCTGAAGCATTATTGACATTATTAATTTCAATCTAATGGTACAAATTAAAAGCACACACACGTAAACACACACACACACACACACACAGATGTTTGTAGACAAATATAAATGTTGCAGATGCAACATTCACTGCTAAAAAAATATAAATGAAGTCTCCCCTATTTCTAAATTGTGAAAAAATTGCTTGCTTAAAATTTTTGATGTAAGTGAACATAGATTCGAGACATAGACAGTGGAACGAGAGTCGTCGATTGACAGACATCTTAAGAAGGTCGGGCGGAGCAACGACCAAAACGTTGCGATAATAACAATAAAGAAGGAGATATTACGTTTTTTAATAATCATTTCACCCGAAGCAAGGCAGGACTGTCACTGGTGCTCAGTGGGTGACAGTGAGAGACAAAAAAATTATAGGGGATGTCGAAAAAAGGATAAGAGAAGGATGGGAATCAAGATGGGATAGAACCAGGGGAAAAAATCTTGTTAGATCAGTTGCCAGGTAAATACTTGTGAAAAGGACAGAGTGAAGCCAAATCATGTTGGTGAGAAAGTAATTAAAAGGGGGTGTCAAGTCAGGACCGATTATATTATAGATCCTTCTGAGGATTTTGTCAAGAACCTCAAGAAAACAGGAACACCTGACCAGATATGGTAACAGTATACAATGTACGGACGAATGATATATTTATAAATGTGCAAAATAAACCCTGACGAGGAAAGC
Organism: Ascarosepion bandense; assembly: GCA_037127315.1. Taxonomy (NCBI): domain Eukaryota; kingdom Metazoa; phylum Mollusca; class Cephalopoda; order Sepiida; family Sepiidae; genus Ascarosepion; species Ascarosepion bandense. The sequence goes on from JBBBDQ010001305.1 coordinate 2,570,815, forward strand.
TTCTTGGCCCAACACAATGACCCAGATTTCCTAGCAGTAGATGCAGCTATAGGTTCAATGTAGTCATTCTATCTCAGGTCGTTTGAAAGAGTTACATCAAGGAGGTGTAGTGTGTTCCTCTCTAAGAGAGTAGCGCCATTCTGATGGTAGATAGGAAAGTCCGGATGTATATAACGTCAGTCAGTTATGTGCCATACTTGATACACGCTTTGGGCGATCATGTCTCGAAAAAGACATGACTGACTGGGCAGAAGATTATCTCGCAGTAGGTTGCCATTGCTTTCTGCGGTAGACTGGTTGCCAGCTAAGGCTATAGAACCCAATCTGTCCTGTTATTTGACTCATAGCTAGAGGGGGAAGAGATGTATTATATTATTCAGTAGTAATTAGTGGGGGATCACTTCATTACTTCATAACAATATAAATACATAACAATATTTATAACAATATTTTCTTACAGACAGGGCCCAACTGACCCTACAACACTGTGTAGTCGACAAAATAAAAAACAAACAATGTCCATGAGCGAAACTAAAGATATAATATGGGAACAATTTACTGTTTATATGGTGATTATCTAAGCTTGGTTTACATGTGGCACAAGGCCGAACGATTTGGGCGCCTAGTGAAGATCGAAATCACTACTTAGTCGTAATTGTTCGAGCAAGATAAGCTAACACGTCATTAAATCACGTCGAAGTGACATCTTACTTTTCTAAGCGTAATCTTGATGTGGTACAAAGCCGAAAGTATGGGGCACCCAGTGAGGGACGAAATCACTATTCGGTCGTAATTGATCTAGCGAGATAAGCTTGTTAACCATTACACCACGTCGAAGTGCTCAAATTCATACTTATATGTGTATAAATATATTTATATATACATATAAAACATCTATATTAGTGAGTATGCACATATATTGACAGAGATATGGGCCCTTGTTTCGCTATGGAAAGCCGGGAAGTCCTTTTTTCCTTCTAATTTTGAGAGTCCTCCATGGTGAACCATCGTTCCTCGTAGATTTGCAAGGTTTGGTGGCGCATCTTAGTGACCACCCAAAGAGATTAGTCAGAAAATTTAACAAATGGAATAATTCAGTCACATGAAACTTCAAAAACTCTTTTCAATTCTTTTGACGCACTTTTGCCAAACAGGGGAAGTAATTAGTAAACTATTAGTAATCGCTATCGAATTTACCTTTTGACGTAGCAGATATTTTTTTTTGTTTTTAGTCCAGTTTTCTTTTGTTTATTTTATTGCTTGTTTTGCCTTTTTTTTCTTACAACTGTCTTAACAAAAAAAAAAAAAAATAAATTTATAAAAAGTGAAAAAGAAAAAATCAGATGATTTAAGAAATAATTATCGTGTGGCTAAAGAATGACGAATGAACTTTAGAGATCATGTCAATAACTTTACACTGTTTTGATGAAATGAATCAGTGATCTCGAAGAAACAAAAAATGAAAGGAAAATTTCATCAAACAATGCCAGTGGAAAAAAAAAGACACAACAAAAAAACAACAAAAAAACAAAAAAAAAAACGAACAAAAAAAACAAAAAAACAAAAACAGGAACAATTCAAACGGGAAATTAATAAAATTACGAAGCAGTTCCCAATAAAATGTAAACTGCAGCAGAAACACGAAGACCCCCACCCCCACCCGCGACACACATATGTATGCGGGGGGAATAACCGTATACGGGGGGGGGGGATAAAACATAAAAAATAAACGAAACTAAAAGAAAAAAGAGCGAAATCAAAATGAAATAAAATGAATAGTTAAAAATGTTTACAAATAAAAATAAACAATTACACATTAAAAAAAAAAAACTGAAGCTGAGAAAAACAATAATTTTTCTGTAGGATATTTTTTTAAAGGAAACGTAAAACGACTTCATTCACATATAGCAAAAGAAATCAATTACATTTGAACTCTTTTATTTCACTTGGAACACATACGCACACGCACACACACACACATATATATATGTATATATATAAATAACGTAGAATACTTGGTATATAATCAGGTAAATTCAGGTAGAGACGAACCCAAAAGAACTCAATGTTAAATTTAATTTAACAGAGTAATATAATATAGAAAATCTTGTAGATATTCTACTATTTGATGGGTAATACGTGTTTCGCAGCAGGAAAAAAGCTGCTCGTCAGACCCAAAAGATACAACAGTTAATAATATTCAAAATAATCCCGAAAATAATAACACACAGACGTTCACGTGCCCATATCGAGAATAGACATTTGTAACGGTAATCTACAAAAAAACAATTCCTCGCTCATTCAAAAAAAAACAAATCAAAAAACAAAAAACAAAAAAAAAACAAAAAAACAAAGAGAGAAAGAAAAAGAAAAATATAGGAAATTGAAAAACAGAAAGAAGAGAAAGAAAAAGAAAAGAAAAGGAAGGAGAACGAACAGTATAAAGAGAAAGGAAGTTAAAGCTAACGGCTTAGATCGACATAGACTCTACATTATAATAAAGCCAGTTGTATATATAATATCATATTGGAAGATACTCAATAGTACGTACATTAATATATATGTTACTGTCATTTTAGATGGCATATCGATATAAATATTTGCCGTCGTTTTTGATGGCAAGGACCCACTCGTATATACATAGTGTTGAAATATACAATGTCTGGTTTTTCGTATGTGAATATAGCTGTCGCCTAGGGCAGCCTGTTGCAGACGCCTGTTTAACACCCACAGTGCTCACCTGTGGTTCATGCTACAACTATGCTGAGCTGACATTACTTACAGTTATTACCATGGTCAACAGTTTGAACAAGGTCAGTACGCACAAAACACCTGTCACGGTGACTTGTGTCTTCGTGCAAGCACAACCCTCGACGAACAATCTTGTCTATCTAAATTTTACTTGGGTGAATTTCGCTAGAAACAAAGAAGAGAGTACTTGATTTCTATGTGTTGTTAGTTCTTCAATATGGCAGCGAATGCTGGACAATAACAAACAAGATGAAGGAAAAACTTAAAGCAACTGAAATGTGGTTCTACAGAAGGATACTGCGAATATCATGGGTCGAGCATGTGAGCAATGATGAGGTGTTAGAAAGGATGGAAACGAAAAAGAAATTAATACTGAGCATCAGAAAGAGACAGCTGAAGTTCCTGGGACACGCAATGAGGAAGGAGGGCTTGGAGAATCTGATACTAACAGGCCAGATAGAGGGAAAAAGAAACAGGAGAAAGCAACGGATAACATATTTGAAGGACCTAATCAGGTGGATGATGGAACGAGGGTTGCATGGTGTAACAGGAGAACGCGTGCTCAGAGCCACCAGGGATAGGGAAACGTGGAAAACCATGATCGCCTACGTCCTGAAGGGCCAGGGCACGTAGAAGAAGAAGAATTTGGGTCAAGTGAAATCGAGTAGGCAGGCTTGACTCGGGTCAAACCGTGGTATTGTTTTTCAGGGACTTTCTAAAGATGCCGCACTTGGGGATTTCCACTCCAGGCCAATAAAACATCTTTTCCTGATCGACCATGGTGAGTTCAAACCGGAGTATCATAGACGGAAGCCTAACGTTCTAACCAATTGGCCTATTTAAAAATATATATTGTTAAACTTTGCTCTAATTATACGGGAATGGTTTGTCTATACTTCGGAGATGAGGTATTGTAATTATTTACAGTATTTATATAGTTTGGACTTGTTCTAATCTGTATTGTCATATTTAGGACGTTTCGGCTGTTGTATGCCCCGATCTTCTTCAGGTTGTTGAAATTTCGAAATAAATCCTTTATTTACAACGACCGAAACGTCGTGAATATAGCAATACAGATGAGGACAAGTCTGAACAATGTAAATAATGTAAATAATAAGGGAATGGTGTTCATTATCAGGAATAGAGTTTGTAGATATAGACGGTGTGGATATAGGAATCATCACTTTCATGTTTCATTCATCATTGCTATCTTTCGACCATTTACACCGGACTCTTCAACTTCTGCACTCCTCAACAATACTCCCTTAGAATTATATGGACTTTATCACAGTCGAAGTTTATTCTTTTTCCGCTAGATCTGATCAATCATACCAGACTTGTACACTTCTATTTTGATTATAGCTTTCTTATTGATTGTTGATTGACTGGTCCGTTTTCTACAGCTTATTAATCAGGTTATTTAAAGTCAGAAAATATTTTTAGATTATAAGAAGTTATTTTTGGCGATCGTAATTTAATGATACAAGTCTTACTAATTAACCGGTAGCTGGAGTACTTAGAAGTGGATTCATTACTTTCCCAAGTATATTTGCGATAAGTGAATATAACGAACCCAACTGGCATTGGAATTCTGCTCTGCGATTAACAATTCCGGACCATTATCCATTACACTATCCACGCATCTAAGCTTACAATCCCCAAGCGATCTCTCACCTAGGTACTGGCCAGGTTTGATGTTATTTCACTTTTGTGATCGTACGCTAAACGATGTTTCAAACTGATGTCGCCGTAAGTCCGCCTTTCTTGTGTTCTTCTTCTTCTTCTTCTTCTTCTTCTTCTTCTTCTTCTTCTTCTTCTTCTTCTATGTGCCTTGTCTCTTTATGACATAGGCGAGCTACGTTTCCCTATTCCTGGTGGCTCTGAGCACACTTTCTCCTGTGACACCATGCAACCCTCGGTCAGCCATATACCTGATTAGGTCCTTCAAATATGTTATCCGTTACTTTCCTCTGTCTCTTTTCCTCTCTATCTGGTCTGTTAATAACAGGTTCTCCAAGCCCTCTTTTCTCATTGCATGTCCCAGGAACTTTAGTTGTCTCTTCCTGATGCTCAATATTAATTTCCTTTTTGTTTCCATCCTTTCCAAAACGTCATCATTGCTCATATACTCGGTCCACGATATCAGCAGCATCCTTCAGTAGAACCACATTTCAGCTGCTTCAAGTTTTCCCTTAATCTTTGAGGGAAACACTTGAAGCAGCTGAAATGTGGTTCTACAGAAGGATGCTGCGGATCGAGCATATGAGCAATGATGAGGTTGTCCAGCATTCACTGCCATATTGAAGAACTGACATCACATAGCAATCCAGTGCTCTCTTCTTTGTTTCTTGTGAAAGTTTCCTCTCTCTTAATATTTTACTCAGCTTCTGGAACGCGTCTTTCGCCATGCCAATTCGTCTTCGAATTTCTGTGTCGCACTTTCCGTCTTCAGTTAGAACACTTCTTAGGTATTTAAATGTTTGTATCTGCTTGAATTTTAGTATCCCCACCTGTATCTGTCACTTTGGGTTGCTCTTTTTACTGATGTCTATGCATTCAGTTTTCTTGCCGTTTATTTGTTGTTTTTTTTGTCACCCTCTCCAGCTACCTTCTGTAGGAGGTATTGTAGTTTTCTTTCCGTGTTTGTAAATCAGCACTGTATCATCTGCGTACCGTATGTTATTCAAATTGTGGCCTCCGATTACAAATCCTGGCAGAACATCTAAGGTCCTCAAAATAGTCTTGCTTTACAAGTTGAACAGATCCGGTGAGAAGACACATCCTTTCTGTCTTTGTATATCTGCTGACTTCGTTACCTGTCCGTATGCAGGCAGTTTACTGCCAGTAGAGATTCTTGATTACTCTTGTGTGTTTCCCAAATATGTCGAGGCTGCTGAGCGTATTTTGTCGAACGCCTTTGCATAATCGATAAAACATAGGTACAAGTCCTTATCATAAATATGACGTTCCTTGTTCCGGTGTCTTTGATGAACCCGCACTGTTCTTGTCCTATCTCTGGACTGATTCTGCTTCTCGCTCTATTTATCAAGATTCGGACGATCAGTTTTGTGATATGACCCATTAAGTTGATAGTTCGGTGGAGTTCGCATTCATTTGCACTTGGCTTCTTAGGCAATGCTATGAAAATCGATTTGTTAAGGTCATCTGGTATTACACTTCTATTATAAATTTCGTTCATTATTTCCGTAATTTTCTCTATGATGAATTCTTCCAGGGCTCTCAGCGGTGGTCTCAAATACTGTTTTGAAATGTGAAACTGACAGTCATCATGTAGTTTTGATTCCTATGTCCTCACTCTATCCATTTATCAATCTATGAGTTCGTAAACTGGCAATATTAGGCAAATTGTGACCTGAAATATTCATTGCATAATGTCCAATCTACGAGTGATTAATATATAATCATGAATTCAGAACATTGATATATCCGTTTCTTTGATTAATAATGTTTGTCGTCATTCAACAAGTTCAGTGAGCCTTACGCGTACAAGCAAGAACGGCAAATATGTATCATTCTTACTAGATACACATAAACAGGGAGATTAGGTAAATCCGGTGAAATGCTAATAGCAGTCGAGACATTATATTTCTCGAAACTTCTTAATGGAAATCACCTTGATTAGCTTGAAAATTTGTATTCGAAATCCGTATTTCAATCTAGGCTCGAACACTTTTCACCAGCTTCGGTGGGGTGGGGGTGGGGGTGGGGGGAAATTCAACAATCTCATCTACCGGGAAGTTTTCACATGCCAAATATTTTCAAAAGAAAGCCTAAAAGTATCGTAATAGTTACTCAGGTAAGCTATTGATGGCGAGTACATTTCACAATGGGGAGTAGAAGGAATATTGTTAAGTGACACATCTATTTATGAGAAGCCATCTGACAACTTAGATGGATACAGCCAGTCGTTTAGGTCGATCAACGTCTTCGGAATTCTGTATAAGTAAAAACGTTTGGAATCCAATGTAAATGTCGAATTTCAAGGATTCATATATATATATATATTTTTTTTTTCTAAACATGTACTGTTAAATATAAGAGACAATGAATGTCTATTATGTTTAATCATAAGCCGTTCTGAACATCGTATTTTAAAGACAAAAATTCTTCAACATTTGGATAATTGGTTAGTTGGTTCTAAGCTTTTTTTGTGTTAACGTCCTTGTAGCCTCTCTGAAGATGGCTCATGTGAGCCGAAAGCTAAGAACCAACTTAATAAAAATTATCCAAATGTTGGAGAATTTTTGTCTTTATTTTCAACTGAAATGAAAGCCAAAATACGATGTTTAGAACGGCTTATGATTAAACATAATAGACATTCATTGTCTTGTCTCTTATATTTAACAGTATATGTTTTGAAAATTATCTGCTGCCTCGGTACACTATATATATATATATATATATATATATATATATATATATATATATATAGATAGATAGATATAGATATAGATATATATATATATACTCAAACAAAAACACCAACGATCTTGTACTCACACGCACAGAGGGGATTTCACAGCTTTAGATGTGGCACAAGGCTAAAAGTATGAGGCACACAGTGAATATAACACTCAGTACTGAATTGTAATGATTCCAGCGAGACGAGTTTGTTAACCATTACACCACGTCAAGTTGTCCCCGTCTCCGCACACACACACACACACACACACACACACACACACACACACACATAAAGACTAAGATGCACACATATACATTCACATGTAAATACCCACAAATAATATTGCCCAGATAGTTTTAGCAATATGAGCTGTGTGTATACGCCGATTGTAGTACGGAAATTGACGCTACCTTTATCAGCAGTACGCAAAACCAGTTTTTAAATAAATGGCAAGGAGGCCACTTCAGAGGAAACGGTAAAAAACTAGATTTAAATTTATTTTATGCTCAAATTTTGAGAACGTTTAAGTAGTATATATATATATATATATATATATATATATATATATATATTTCATTACACCCGAGCAACCCCGGTCTATACTGCTAGTATATATATATATATATATATATATATATACTAGCAGTATAGACCGGGGTTGCTCGGGTGTAATGAAAGCTTTAAAACTAATCCATGGTCCTGGAGCTCAGACTAAAGAATATTTGTGTGAAGTTTGGTGAGTATCGGATAAAAATTGTGGATTGGTATAAAGGACATACAGACATATAAACAGACACACACACAACAAACATCTTGCCTTTTATATATATATATATATATATATATATATATATATATATTAATCATATCACCCCGAGCAAGGCGGTAACGCCACTGATGTGCAGTGGGCTACGTAAGAGTGAAAAGATTGGAAAAGAGAAAAAGAGGAAGCCGGAAACCAGATCCTAAACAGGGAACAATGGATGAGCTTCTTCACCTCTTCAATAGACGTGGGTGGAGTGTGTACCGGGCGATTAGTCAGTCAGTTAAGTGCCATACGTGATACACGCTTGGGCGATCATGTCTTGAAAGAGACATGACTGACTGGGCAGAAGATTATCCCGCAGTAGGTTGCCATTGCTTTCTGCGGTAGACTGGTTGCCGACCAAGGCTATAGAACCCAATCTGTCCTGCTATTTAACCCATAACTGGAAGGAAGACACGGATTAGTACCTTTCCCAAGGGTATTTGCGCGTAAGTGAATACAATGGATTACAACTGGAATTCGAACTCGGCTCCCCGGTTTCTCGTTCCGAGCCGATATCCACTGTACCACAAAGGTTAGTCTATTTGCTCAAATTGAAAAAAAAAAGGAAAAGGAGTGAGAATATTGGAAAAGAGAAAGCCGGAAACCAGATCCTAAACAGGGAACAATGGATGAGCTTCTTCACCTCTTCAATAGACGTGGGTGGAGTGTGAACCGGGCGATAGGTTAGTCTATCTACTCCAATTGAAAGAAAAAAGGAAAAGGAGTGAGAAGATTGGAAAAGAGAAAGCCGGAAACCACATCCTAAACAGGGAACAAGGGATGAGCCTCTTCACCTGTTCAATAGACGTGGGCGGAGTGTGAAGCGGGCGATAGTTTAGTCTATTTACTCCAATCTGCCGATCCGGTACCCTCAGAATGAAGAGACGTTGCCGCCATACTCACCAACTGCAAAGAGCTTCCAGCCGAACCGACAGCAAGACCGAAAAAGTGAGATGAACCGGGAACCCCTTCCTAAACAAGAAACAAGGCGATTACCTCTACTCCTGTCCAGAAGAAGGGGGTGGGGTGTGAGACCGGGCGATAGTAGGTACTATCTACTCCAGTTAAAAAAACAAAACAAACAAATATGCGTTTACTAAGTTTTAACTTAGTAAAAGTCAAGACAAACCTTGAGAATCAAAAACAGATAAATCAACAGGAAAAATACAACCATTCAAGAACTAAACTTACCATTTGCAGAGAAACCAACTTGAAAAAGTTAGGAAAATTTTGTAAATTATCCTGGATTTTTTTTTTTAGATAGTTGCCGGCAAAGTAAGTTACAACAGAGAGGAGTGACGGAGAGAGAGAGGGCATATATATATATATATATATATATATATATATATATATATATATATATATATCGATTTTCTGCACTATTGTAAGAACTGCAACCTTGAAACTTCTGAATATCATTTCTTATGTCTTTGTTTATGAGTGTATCAAATTTGATTAAAATCGGATCACTCCTTCTGTAATCCGATTTTTCGATTATCGATTTTCGATATTTATTGGGGGTACCTCGACACAAAACCTAGCTAAGAACACTCGCAGACGCTTATAGTACAACTGTGTAAATTTTCAAGAAAATCGGTTCAGCCATTTCGGAGTCTATAGGTAACGGACACACACAAACACACACATAAACAGACAAAGTTCCATTCATAAATAAGTTTATATATTGTTAATATTTGCTATATTTCTAAGTCAATAGTGCTTTATATCAGAGACATTGCTGAAAAGTTCTCGGCTAAATTAAGAAGCCCTCTAAAAATATCTTATTTATGTCTATTTCGTCAGATCTTGCGAAGCACGTTCGAATGAGAACTTTTTTTTAACCGCTTTTCGTAAATATAATGATATGAAATGCACAGATATGCGCGCCCTTATCTCTTGTCTATTTCTCTCTCCCTCACTCTTTATATATATATATATATATATATATATATATATATATATATATATGTGTATGTAAAAAATTAAGACAGACACGTTATTTCTTGGTTTAAGCGAGCGGAAGTATAGCCCTATTTCATTTTTTTTTGTACAGAAGATTTTACATGTCTTTATTGTACAGAAGATTTTACACGAATAATGTAAAATCTTCTGTACAATAAAGGCGAAAGCTGACGATGTTTCGCCTGAAATAGGTCTATACTTCCGCTTAAACCAAGAAATAACGTGTCTGTCTTATTTTTTTACATATGTTTGCTCTATATGTATTTATATACATATATATTTAGAGCTCTCTTAGAGAGTTATCCTACCACTTTATGTACAGGATACTCCTTTGGATTCTTTTATATCTACACTGCATATATATATATATATATATATATATATATATATATATATATATATATATATAATGTTACAAAAGTTCTTCTCAACTACAATTACATTCCATTAATGAGATATAGATTTCCATCAAAGCACTTTAGTAGGCTTTCACATATGTACAGACGCAGTCATACATACTTATTTGCATTCACCCACATAAACACCACGAAAAAAAGTCTTCAGCTGAATGCACACACGCATGCTCGCACTTGATGGTGAGGTCAAGAAAGACAAGAGTAACGAAGAGTGTCGATACCTCGAACAAAGTTCCTTTTAATTTCAGTCCGCAACGCCTTGCAACACACTGGGCCAAATGACCTTTCTCTAGAGGGTAACAACCTGCTGGCGATGACGAAGTCAACCTCAAAAGATCAGTTTTCAGTGGGCTGAAGCCGGCACTTGACCTATGCCAGACGATGCAGCTCTTGTCAGCACATTAATTGTATGTGTGGCTCTTCGTAGAGAACCAACCCTTGTATGACAGCGAGTCGAACAAGTGAGTCGAAAACGGAAACTTCCTTTTGCATTGTTTCGTTGTTTGGCTGCGGTCATTATTTCCTTTACCTTCGCTTTCCCTGCAGTCCTAACCGGTCTGGAGCGCCATTCTCGTCATTTGACGCCTGTATGAAAACGAGGCTCTTGTCAAAAGCGGACATCATTCCGTCGACCGAAATTTTAAACAGACATATTTTGTCATTGTGTACAGCAAAATCAATTTAAAAGGCCGATTTTCTTTCTTTCTTTCTTTCTTTCTTTCTTTCTTTCTTTCTTTCTTTCTTTATTTATTTTTTCTTATTTCTAATAATTATTTTCTTTTCCTATTTTTTAACCCCTTTATTTTCTTTCTTTTTGGAGTTTTTTTTCTCTTACATGTGCGGGTAGTGTAACGGGTAGCGACTCGAAAAAAGGAAATTCGACAATCTGAGTTCTTTGCGTTCCCTTTTACACAAATACACTTGGGAAAGCTACTAACCCATTTCTTCTCCACCAGCTATGAGTTAAATAGCATGGCTGTATGGGCTCTCCTGCCTTGAGGTAGTAATCTTTCCAGAAGAAAGAAAGCTGAATTCAAAGCTAGGTTTACTGTATATATGGTGCTCTTTTTAAATCAGTGTAGAGTTTTTTTTTTGCGAAAGAGTTAAATTTTTAATAAAATTTTGTATCATGGCTTTTTTGTAATAGTTTGGACATTCACATTTATAATTGATAATGTACGTTTATATGCTAGATTTAAAAAGAAATAAATTAATTAACATGTTGAGATTAATCAACTAAACATGCTTGAATGAATATATATATATGTATCGTCACTGACGTCACAATATATTTATCTATGTCACAACACTTCTACGGAACTCATCATTTATCTATACCTACCCTGATGATGATTTAAGAAAATCGAAAACTTGCAGCATATTTCTTGTATCTTTTTTCCGAAATTCGAATAATTTCTGACGCAATTTCTTCCTTATCTGATAAAGATTATTCGTAATTTTAAAAAAGTTGATCAATAAAATTAATCGACGCAAAATGTCTGTTATATCTTTAATAATATTTGCTTTAAAGAACATGAACTGTCTAAATACACAGAATATATATATATATATATATATATATATATATATATATATATATGTGTGTGTGTGTGTGTGTGTGTGTGTGTATCTATCTATCAATTTATCTATGTATCTATATATCTATCTATTACAGTCTTTTCATATCTATCTATCTATCTATCTATCTATCTATCTATCTATCTATCTATCTGTTTTATTTTTCCTGCTTGTCTGCTTATCTATCTATCTATCTATCTATCTATCTATCTATCTATCTATCTATCTGTTTTATTCTTCCTGCTTATCTATCTATCTATCTATCTATCTATCTATCTATCTATCTATCTATCTATCTATCTGTTTTATTCTTCCTGCTTGTCTGCTTATCTATCTATCTATCTGAGGGGAGATCAATAAGTCTATAGCCTGATATGTAGTTATTAGTTAGACGTGAATTATTCTCTGTATATTTTTTAATTCATTAAATTAATGAAAATGTGTTGGATTAAATACTTTGATAAAAAAGGTGATTATATAGAAAAACGTGTATGACTTTTTATTATTAGGCTACGGACACTAATGTACCTACATTGATATAAGTTGAAGTTATATTACGATTGAATGTTTTGGAACTGTCCCCACTCATTCTTTGGTAATTTAAAAAAAAAAGAACTGTAAAATGTTATTGTCGTTTGAGTATATTCCAGTCGATGAAATAAACGATTGTTGGATTAATTAAGTTTGGTACAGGCCTCTATTGAGGGTAGAGTTAGTAAAGCTTCGCTAACAATGGCTTTTTTGATGAATACACCAACTTCACTTTGGTGTGTGTCTTGATAGCTGAAATAAAACTGAAAATAAAAAAAAGAAGATAAATAATGACCTCAAAGAAGACGGAGTCGAAATTGGTTTCCACCAATTCTGGAAAGAAAGATATCCCATATTATTTCAATTCTAGCCATCACACTTTAAATAAATACGCCATTTATTCTTATAAGATTGAATCTAAGCTATTTTTTTAAATTAATATTTTCGTTTGTTATTTTCATTTGTAGGTTTTGGCAACTGCTCTTTCCAGACATTATCGCATGTCCCCATTTCACATTCAGTTGAACGCAGTAAAATGTTTTTCTCCTTTTCGAAATCGATTGTTTCATACCGCCTTTACTTATCTGTCTGGGATAATATATATATATATATATTTTAACTTTCACTTAATTTATTTTTTTTATTTTATCGCGTATTTAACCATTTCTCCTCGACGATGAACTTCTGAATCTCCCGTTTCCTTGAATTCTGCCAATTTAAGATATGACGAACGATGACAACTTCAGATAGAAACAAACTAAATACACTGATAGAACTAAAAACAAGAGTATATGCGATTCTCTTTGAAGCATTCTTTTTATTTTCATTTTTTGCGTGGACGTGAATTTGAGAGATATACTTGAATTTTGTACTTCTTAAATATACGAAAATAAGATAGCGAAATATTTCTCTTTTAAAATTTCGTGTTATTTATTTATTTATCAATCCACAGATGATGATCGTGCAAATATGCTTTCCAAAAATGATATTCGGCCATTTTCATTCTTTTTTCAATCAGCGTTATTTTTCGGCATTTATGCTAACATCATTTTTTCCCCAGAACTTTGATTCAGCGTTTCTTGTACTTTTTATTCTCCATAAGATAAAAGAGAAGTGAATTCAGCACTTTACTTCCGAGACGGAAACAAAAATCTGAATTTCTTTCTTTCTTAAAAAAAAAAAAAAAAATAAAATCAACAAACAAATAGACAAGGTAGTCAAATGAGTGGAAAAGACGAACCAGAAGTTCTGCGTTTTGTAAAAACATCCCTTTGTATATTTACCCGTATATTAGCATCTTACCGAAAAGATCAAAAAACAAACTCACTGAAATTAAAAGAAAAAAATTAAATGAGCAAATGTATTTAAAAATCCTTTTGTCCTTATTGTCTTCAATATTTTAATACCACTCATATTTTCTTTGTCACTCAATAAATATCTGGAAATTATTTGTGCTGTGGACAGCCGTTGCCAAACACACACATGAACACAAATCTACTAAAGTAATAATCTTCGCATAGAAATAATATTTATTAATAATAAAATGACAATGTATAAATCATATTTAAAAATAATGGTCATATCTATCTATCTATCTATCTATCTATCTATCTATCTATCTATCTATCTATCTATCTATCTATCTCAGCCCATTCTTATCTATCTATCTATCTATCTATCTATCTATCTATCTATCTATCTATCTATCTATCTCAGCCCATTCTTATCTATCTATCTATCTATCTATCTATCTATCTATCTATCTATCTATCTATCTATCTATCTATCTATCTATCTATCTATCTCAGCCCATTCTTATCTATCTATCTATCTATCTATCTATCTATCTATCTATCTATCTATCTATCTATCTATCTATCTCAGCCCTTCCCTTATTCTTATCTATCTATCTATCTATCTATCTATCTATCTATCTATCTATCTATCTATCTGAAACTTATATTGATTGTTATTCGAGGTCTGATATAAAAACGTATCGCGACTGAGTCTTTAAAAAATAACTACAGCAAATATCAATTCGGTATTTAATCTGCTTCGAAGTAGTCCCTCTCTGAGGTCACATATTCTATCTAGCGTTTTTTCTATCGATGAAAGTATTCCTGGAATTTCTTTTTTAAATAGTGAAATGCTGCCTGGTCACATTCTCGTGAATTTCTTTGATGTGGAAATGGATAGCACAACAGACATGTAAAAAGGTAAATATTCCTAAGCGCTCCATAGGATAGAACGTTGTGGAGAGTCATGACCGTTTATCTCATGCAGGAACACGGTACATTAAAGGAGAGCTACGTATTTAACTATCTGCGCATGTGTTATATTTGGTAACTTATGACACTTTCGAACTAATTTCTGTGTTTTGCGCTTTTTATTGCGACATTGAAGCATTCTTTAGGTGCCTGTCTTGTAGGCTTTCAGGATCTTCGAACAGAATTCTATATTTATTTAATAATTTTACATAATTCCTTTATCTGTGCTCGACGACCTTAAGAATTTTATTAAAAAAAAATTAATTGGCTTTAATTTCTGGGACAGATAAAGACAAAAAATGTCCGACATTTGGATATTCTTTTATTACGCTGGTTCTAAGGTTTGGGCTCAAATGAGCTGGGAAGCGTTATAACAGAAGACGGAAAGTGCGACACAGAGATCTGAAGGCGAATTGGCATGGCGAAGGAGGCATTCCAGAAGTTGAGTAAAGTATTAAGAAACAAGACAATTTTGCTAAAAACAAAGAAAAGAGTCCTGGATTGCTATGAGTTATCAGTTCTTCAATAAGGCAGTGAATGCTGGACAATATCATCAAAGATGAAGGAAAAACTTGAAGCAACTGAAATGTGTTTCTACAGAAAGATGCTGCGAATATCATGGATCGAGCATGTGAGCAATGATGAGGTTTGGGAAAGGATGGAAACGAAAAGGAAATAAATACTGAGCATCAGAAAGAGACAGCTGAAGTTCCTGGGAATGAAAAAAGAGGGCTTGGAGAACCTGATACTAACAGGCAAGCTAGAGGGAAAAACAGACAGGGGAAAGCAGCGGATAAAATATTGGAAGAACCTGATCAGGTGGATGATGGAACGAGTGTTGGATGGTATAACAAGAGAAAGCAGGCTAAGAGCCACCAGGGATAGGAAGACGGGGAAAGCCATGATCTCCTACGTCCTGAAAAGACGGCACATAGAAGAAGAAAAAGAACCATCTTTAGAGTTGTTGCAGGGACGTTAGCATAAAGACATTCACCTTCAATGATGATATTTTTGTGTTGACCTAAATCATTGCTATGCGACGATAACAGTGACAGAATAGCATATATATATATATATATATTATAAATTATATTTTAGAACATGTACATAATTATTCTAAGCTGCTGTCAATTAACCACCACAGACGACCGCACTTCCCTCCCATTAGCATGGAACAGGCATGCCTCCCAGAGAGTAAAACACTACATCTGCTTGGCCTGACACTCTCAGCGGACCTCAAGTGGAATGACTACGTCGAATCCATTGCTAAATCCGCTGCTATGAAAGTTGGCTCTCTGTGCAGGGCCCGGAAATTCTTTCCGCCTGAATCTATCCTGCACTTATACAAATCTACCATCCGCCCGTGTTTTGAATACTGTTGCTACATCTGGTCGGGTGCCCCTACTATTCTCCTCGGGCTTCTTGACAAAATGCAGCGAAGAATCTGTAATGTGATTGATACCGACTTAGCTGACCGCCTGCAGTCACTCACGCACCAGCGTGACGTGGCTTCCCTGTGCCTCTTCTATAAATACTTTCATGGCTTCTGCTCTGATGAACTTAAATCACTGGTGTGAGTTTGCACGAGATACTAGATTGGCACTCTTTTACAGTGAAACCGATGAAATGTAACCGCAATTTTTACTCAAACAGCTTCTTTTCTCGCACTTCTCGCCTGTGGAATTCCCTTCCGCATGCTTGCTTCCCCGACGGCTATAACCTCCAGGAGTTTAAATGTAAGGTCAATAGACACCTCCTAACACACTGACCCTCCCATTCTCTCCAACTCTCCCCCTATGTACATCCTAACTCGTCTATCACCCTGTGTAACCCCCTGCGCTATAGTGGCAGTGGAATGCCTTGCTTGGAGTGACATGATTAAAAAAAATATCCGCTACGAAGGTACGTTTGTTTCGTCATTGAAACTTCAATGTCTCGTCAGGCGGTGGGTAAAGCAATGGAAAGCCTTTTTCCTTATATTTGTTTAGTTTTGTTAGAGGTGTTGGTGGGGGTTAGTGATAGGGGAATAAGTCTCTGACCGTTGGAACTTACCTTTGTAGCGGATATATATAGAATAATTATGTCCATGTTCTAAAATATAATTTATAATAAATATTCACAGCTCTATATATTATATCTCGAGTACTGTTTTAAATTAATGGTTTGGATGTTGTAAGTATTCCTTCTTCGTTCTGTATTCATTCGGATATATATATATATATTCGAATGAATATATATTCGAATGAATATATGTTCGGATATATATATATATATATATATATATAAGCTGTGTTATAAATGTAAAGGGATATTGTTATTTTGCTTAGGTTCCATTTCAAAGCTGACTCATTTTATAGATGCTATATACAAATTAAATAGCCTATATTCCAAAATCTGAAAAATAACTGAAAGCTGAAGCACTTCTCGTCCAAGAATTTCGGATGAAGGATTCTCAGTCTGTAATGTAGAAGATGAAGAGAAAAAGAGGTAACCATAAGACTATGTTGCCGTATCACTAGGCGCTTAATCAAGTTGTTAGAGCGATTACATTCTAACGAATGAACCCGCGTTCGAATCTCACCATGATCGATTTGCATTTACTAAATTTATATTTATCTTAAAGGATCCTGAACTTAATGCACTTGCATCGAATTTGGGTGATTCTTTGATATGTTCTTTTATGAATTTGGGTGATTCTTTGATATGTTACGATATTGTTGAAATGGCCGTTAACTGAAACATTCTTAAGATACTTTTACGTGGGTTTTGTTTGAGTAGTGTTTGAGATGTGCGTTGTGGTGCAGTGGATATCGACTCGGAACGAGAAATCGGGGAGCCGAGTTCAAATTCCAGTTGAATTCCTTGCATTCACTTACTAGTAAATACCCTTGGAAAAGGTATTAATCCAACACTTCCCTCCAGTTATGGGTTAAATAACAGGACAGATTGGGTTCTATAGCCTTGGCGGGTAACCAATCTACCGCAGAAAGTAATGGCAACTTACTACGGAATAATCTTCTGCCTAGTCAGTCGTGTCTCTTTTGAGACATGATTGCCCAAGCGTATATCACGCATGACACTTAACTGACTGAGTGTTTTCAGATGTTGCTTGTTAGTTGCAGATGAACGTCCTCTATCACCTTGACCTTCAAAACTTTTATCTCCACGACGGAACTTCAGAAAACAGTACCTCATTGTCCAATCACAAGTGGGTCCTTCACTCCTGTTAATATTAGCATTCTCCTGAAAATATGGTAGTCAATAGGCAAGAGATCAGGGTAATATGGCGGGTGTGGCAAAATACCAGACCCTATGTCGGCGATCTTGGCATCTTGGCGGCATTTAGCCAGGCATTGTCATAGTTAAAAATTTGACTCCGTTAATTAAACAGTGCCGGTCGCATTTTGTCTAACTGAATGTACATTTCATCCAGTTGTTGGCAGTAAACATCGGCAGTGACGCTCTGGTTAGCTTCCAGAAAGCTTTAATGAATAACGCCAATAATGGATCACCAGACAGTCACCATAATCTTCTGTTGGTCCAATTTATTTTTAATCATTTTACCCCAAGCAAGGCATTAACATCACTGATGTGCAGGGGGTTACATAAGAGAGTTGAAGTATTAAGTAGGAGGAGAGTGAAGACATAGACGAACCAGCTACAGGGGGTGAAAGAGAAAGGGCAAGAGAAAGATGTGAACACAAGAATGAAGACAGTTGCGAATGTAGAGAGAAAGGAAAAGAACAAGAACAAGGAGTGACGTAGAAAGGGTTAGAGTTAAGTGGATAAGAGATGGGAATTGACTTTGCATTTAAATTCCTGGAAGTTATAGTCGTCAGAAAAGCAAGTATATGGAAAGGAGTTCCACAGGCAGGAAGCGCGAGAAAAGAAGCTGATGGAATAGAATTGCCGGCTGCATTTGGTTGATTTAACTGTAAAAGGGTGAGACATTGTCACTAGTCTGGTTGCCAGAGTAAATTCTTGTGAAGTGGGCACCAGTGACCCAAGTTTGTCAGAGCAGAAGCCATGAAAATATTTATAGAAGAGACAGAGGGAAGCCACATCCTGACGATGAGAAATTGGCTGGAGTCGAGCTGCCAGGTCGGGACTGATCACATTACAGATTCTCCTCTGGAGTCGATCGAAAACACTGAGATGAACAGCAGGAGCGCCTAACCAGAGATGACAACAGTATTTCATGCACGGTCGGATGGTTGATTTGTATATGTGCAAAATTCAGGCGGAAAAAAACTTCCTGGCCCAACACAGTGACCCAACCTTCCTAGCAGTGGATTAGGCTATTGATTCAATGTAATTATTCCACTTGAGTTCGGAAGATAGGGTAAAGCCGAGGAGGCACAGTATATTACTTTCAGGGAGACTTGCTAGGGTGATTCGTCATGATTAAGACATTGAACCGATCGTTTTGGAATGTCATAAACGATCCATTTCTCCTCACAGATTACTAACTAATCAAAAAATTGATCGTTCAAATTCTTCAGATGTATCATCGGACACACTTCAAAACATCGAACACGTTGACTTTCACTGAGTTCATGTGGAGCCCATTTATCGAGTTTTATCACCTTGCCAGTTTCTTTGATATGGTCTGATATTGTTGAAATGTCCATTATCTGAAACATTTCTAAGATACTTTTACGTGGGTTTTGTTTGAGTGGTGCTTTTAGACGTTGCTTGTCAATTGCAGATGAACGTCCTCTACCACTTTGATCTTCAAAACTTGTATTTCCACTGCAGAATTTCAGAAACTAGTACCATATTATACAATCACAAGTGGGTTCTTCACCCCTGTTAATATTGGCAGCAATTTGAGAAGCATTATGACCAAAATTAGACTCATTCCTTCTTCTTTTCTGATTAAGATAAAGAGTGTATAATGTTTTAAATTCCGAAAGACACTAATATTACATTAGCAAGGAGGACACTTTCATAATTACGAATGAGTAGTATGGTTTTGTGCCACTATTATAATAACTAGCAGAACTCGTCGAATTTCCACGGAAGGATAATTTTACTTTGCCATACTACATATGATAAGAACGTCTACAAACATAAAGGTATTGGATAATAAAATAACGATAACACAATGTAATTTTATTAAAATATTTATAAAAGTAATGTCCATAGAAGCTACTTTACTGTAATCTTATATTATATTAAGCGGTAATTGCACAAACCATAACAAAAATACTGTATGCTATTTTGTGAGAGATTTTAAAAGAGAAAATGTTTTTTTTTATTACTGAAAAATCATGGCTCCTGTGTCCATTGTAAACAGAAAAGACCAACTGAGTAATGGCCAAGGGTGTAGAGGCCAGAAATTTCGTTATTAGGTCGCGGGATACGACAACAAACCTACCTATTTTTACTATATTATACAATACACATACATATACATATACAATTACTACTACAACCACCAAGTTAAGCTGCTACTGCTACGGTAATATTATAGGCTCTTTCCTCCTACTCCCTCACTCTTTAGTATCCTTCCGTTTGGCAAAGGTGAGAGAAAGGCTAAGGAGAATAGCGTTTATAAAAAGATAGAGGGGAAGGAAAAGCTCGTGTAGAGAGTAAGTGTGTTATCTTTCTTCAGTGGCGTAACGGACGGAGTAACTATTATATGATATATTAGAACGCAATTCAATGGTTAATTCTAAAATAGGACAATTTCTTAGATTATTTTATTGGTCTTGGATGATTGGCCGAAAGATTAATCTGCATTGTTCTGCAAATCGGCGAAAATACAGCCTGACAAGGAAATCTTTCCTTATTTCAGAACGATTGAATCATTTGCTTAGTGCTAATTTAGCAACTAGCTGGTTTGTTATAAAAATTTTCCGGCTACAATCATCGTGCTTTAATAGATCTGCAATATATCAAAACAATTTCCTTGCGACAGTTTAAGAGCCATTATCCTTAGATCCAAAGAAAATAAGCGTTGTTAACTTTATATAACAAAATATGCACAAAAAATACAAATGCGATTTGATTTGTTAATATCGTTAACATGGTGCTTGACTACAAAAACGTGTCTTTACGTATACATACTCTCTCTCTCTCTATTTACCTTACAGAATACGATAGATAAATTGTCGTCTAAATTACACAAAATGAAAATAAAATTGATATCTCATTTTACCATATATTTACTAAATTTACACAAAATACCTTGAAATATTAAAGAGTACCTTTATTCAATAAAATCGCCATTGATTTCAACCACTGCCTCCAGGTGACTTTGGAAACTCCTGCATCTCTTCTGGACGGTCTCCTTGTTTAAGTAAGTGAATGTTGCCATAATCCCTGCCCTCAGTTCATCTTTGGTGTTAGAAGAAATTTTGTTAGTCTATTGCTCAACTGTGCCCCACACATAATAATCAAGGGGGCTCCAGTCTGGGGAGTTAATAAAGGGTTGATGTAGTCGCATAAATTGTCTGATAGCCATGACTGGGTTCTCCTGCTTGTGTAGCATAGTGCAGAGTCCTGTTGCTCGACATAGAATCTTACAGCAGCCACCCTCTTGACCCAGGGCAGTACTACTTCTCAAAGTATGAGCGTTTTTTTTTTGGGTGGTGGATGAAAATATGATTTGTGGTAATAATTCAATTGATTTATCAAACTATTGAAAGTAGAATGGGCAGAGAAAACCGTGTAATTTACCTGACGAATAGGTGTAAATAGACAGCAGAACAGAAATTGCTAGTAAAAAAAATCGACAATGCTAACGGTTATAAAGAATAGAAAATTGTGGAAAGCTACGATCAATCGTGTCACCAGCTGACGCAGGAGTAGAAGATCAGACCATACTGACGAGGGGTATTACTCGACATTCTTAAAATGAGATATTCACTGGTTTATTGAATATATATATATATATATATAAAGACAAGATACTCAGCCTACGTGTTTCGTCCTTTGAGCGACCCTATCAAGGCAAATATCTATCTCTCTCTCACACACACACACACACACACACACACACACACACACACACACACACACACACACACACACACACACACACACTTAATTCAAAATAAAATAAATAAATAAAAACAGATATAAATGTCTTCATATTAGTTGAATGTAGTGGAGTTTAAATCAATATATCAATATCAATATATATATATATATATATATGACCCCTTAACTAAACCACATTTCTCTGCCTGATGAGGGTGCATTGAGCACTGAAACTTCATAAGTTTTGAATTTCACTACGCTATTTTATGATAACAATAATAATAATGATAACAATATTATGATAACAATAATAATAATCATATATCCATAAATGCTCTGCATTTGTACTGAGCACTTTTTATAAAAAGTAAATATTAAACAGAGGAATATATATATATATATATATATATATATATATATATATATATATATATATATGTATATATATATAAAGTAGAATACTTGGTTTATTAACCAGGTAAATTCCGATAGAGACGAACTCAAAATAAATCAATGTTAAACTCATTTATTTAATTTAACAGAGTAATATAATTTAGAAAAATCTTTTTAGATATTCTACAATTTCATGGGTAATACGTATTTCGCTGCTGGATGAGCTTGCGGCCCTTCAGACCCAAATGATACAACAGTTAATCTTCAAAATATTCCCGAAAAATCATTACACACAGACGCTCACGTGTCCTCCGTATTGAGAGTAGACAATTGTAACGGTAATTTACGAAAAACAATTACTCGCTCATTAAAAAACAAAACAAAAAAAAAACCAAAGAGGGGAAAAAAGGAGAAATATAGACAATTGATGAATGGAAAGAATAGAGAGAAAACGAAAGGAATAGAAAGAAAACGAACAGTATTGAGAAAAAATGAAAGTTAACGTCATATATCGACACAGCATCTTTCTTAGAAAAACATGACGTGGAAATTTCACATTGAAATTTAGTTTTAAACAAAATGGGATGTATTTACGGAAAAAAAATTTGTAAATCGTAATTTTTTATACTAATTAAAATATAACAACTATCAGTATTATTTTATAATTCCAGTTAAAATAATTAAAACATATAAAAGAAACCAAAGATTTTCGTAAATATAGAAAAAATAGAAAAACAGGAAAAATTATGAACGTAAAACAAAGAAAGGAAGAAGCCAAGAATGAGAACGAAGAGTATAGACAGAAAGGAATTTAAAATAAACGTCTTAGATCGTAATAGACGTTGGTGTCTTAGATCGTAATAGACGTTGGGGTCTTAGATTGTAATAGACGTTGGTGTCTTAGATCATAATAGACGTTGGTGTCTTAGATTGTAATAGACGTTGGTGTCTTACATCGTAGTAGACGTTAGTGTCTTAGATCGTAATAGACGTTAGTGTCTTAGATCGTAATAGACGTTGGGGTCTTAGATTGTAATAGACGTTGGTGTCTTACATCGTAGTAGACGTTATTGTCTTAGATCGTAATAGACGTTAGTGTCTTAGATCGTAATAGACGTTAGTGTCTTAGATTGTAATAGACGTTGGTGTCTTACATCGTAGTAGACGTTATTGTCTTAGATCATAATAGACGTTAGTGTCTTAGATCGTAATAGACGTTGGTGTCTTAGATTGTAATAGACGTTGGTGTCTTAGATCGTAATAGACGTTGGTGTCTTAGATCGTAATAGACGTTAGTGTCTTAGATCGTAATAGACGTTGGTGTCTTAGATTGTAATAGACGTTGGTGTCTTAGATCGTAATAGACGTTGGTGTCTTAGATCGTAATAGACGTTGGTGTCTTAGATCGTAATAGACGTTAGTGTCTTAGATCGTAATAGACGTTGGTGTCTTAGATTGTAATAGACGTTGGTGTCTTAGATCGTAATAGACGTTGGTGTCTTAGATCGTAATAGACGTTAGTGTCTTAGATCGTAATAGACGTTGGTGTCTTAGATCGTAATAGACGTTGGTGTCTTAGATCGTAGTAGACGTTATTGTCTTAGATCATAATAGACGTTAGTGTCTTAGATCGTAATAGACGTTGGTGTCTTAGATTGTAATAGACGTTGGGGTCTTAGATCGTAATAGACGTTGTTGTCTTACATCGTAATAGACGTTGGTGTCCTAGATCGTAATAGACGTTGGGGTCTTAGATCGTAATAGACGTTAGTGTCTTAGATCGTAATAGACGTTGGGGTCTTAGATTGTAATAGACGTTGGTGTCTTACATCGTAGTAGACGTTAGTGTCTTAGATCGTAATAGACGTTGGTGTCTTAGATTGTAATAGACGTTGGTGTCTTAGATCGTAATAGACGTTAGTGTCTTAGATCGTAATAGACGTTGGTGTCTTAGATAGTAATAGACATTAGTGTCTTAGATCGTAATAGACGTTGGTGTCTTAGATTGTAATAGACGTTGGTGTCTTAGATTGTAATAGACGTTAGTGTCTTACATCGTAGTAGACGTTATTGTCTTAGATCATAATAGACGTTAGTGTCTTAGATCGTAATAGACGTTGGTGTCTTAGATTGTAATAGACGTTGGTGTCTTAGATCGTAATAGACGTTGTTGTCTTACATCGTAATAGACGTTGGTGTCTTAGATCATAATAGACGTTGGGGTCTTAGATCGTAATAGACGTTAGTGTCTTAGATCATAATAGACGTTGGTGTCTTAGTTTGTAATAGACGTTGGTGTCTTACATCGTAGTAGACGTTAGTGTCTTAGATCGTAATAGACGTTAGTGTCTTAGATCGTAATAGACGTTGGGGTCTTAGATTGTAATAGACGTTGGTGTCTTACATCGTAGTAGACGTTATTGTCTTAGATCGTAATAGACGTTAGTGTCTTAGATCGTAATAGACGTTAGTGTCTTAGATTGTAATAGAAGTTGGTGTCTTACATCGTAGTAGACGTTATTGTCTTAGATCGTAATAGACGTTGGTGTCTTAGATTGTAATAGACGTTGGTGTCTTAGATTGTAATAGACGTTGGTGTCTTACATCGTAATAGACGTTATTGTCTTAGATCATAATAGACGTTAGTGTCTTAGATCGTAATAGACGTTGGTGTCTTAGATTGTAATAGACGTTGGTGTCTTAGATCGTAATAGACGTTGTTGTCTTACATCGTAATAGACGTTGGTGTCTTAGATCGTAATAGACGTTGGTGTCTTACATCGTAATAGACGTTGGTGTCTTACATCGTAATAGACGTTAGTGTCGATCTAAGACGTTTATTTTTAATTCCTTTCTATCTATACTGTTAGTTCACCGTGTCACTGCCAGAAAATTTTTCTCGTCAGAATCCATCTTGCACATTTATAAATTCCCAATTCATTGAATACAGTTGACATATCCGGTCTGGTGCTTTTGCTTTACATCTTGAGAAAATCCAAAGAATTATCTTTAATGTAATCGACCCTCACCTTGACTTCAGTCTCTTTCCCATCGACGTGATGTCGCTTCCATCTGTTGTTTCTATAAATATTTTCATGGCAACTACTCTTTTTCCCTGACTACACGAATTTAAGCGTGTTACTAGAATGGTAATTAGGTCCCACCGTTTTGCTGTTGAAATAGCTAAATGCAACCGTCACTTCTACTGAAAAACTTTCTTCCCTTGAATTTGCCACCCACGAAACTCACTTCTGCTTTTTTTTTCTTCTTTGATGAATACAATCTTCAAAAATTTAAATGCAATGTCAATCGCCAAATTCTATCTTCTTGAACTCTGTTCATTTTTTGTCCTTTCCTCAAACTTCCCTATTTTCGGTGGTCCTGGGTATGACAATAAACTGCATCCAGCAGCAAGGCCTTTGATTGGGAGGTTGTAAGGAGCATGGAACCACCTCTTAATTTCTGTTGTTCCCAAGACCACCCTGACCCGGAGTGGTAACACCTGTTAGGGTCCCAGCTATGTTCAAATAGTTAACCCCAAAACTGGGGTCAAAATACTATGAACGTATAAAAATAGACTTTTATAGTAAAAATTACAGGAATGCATTTTTGAAAAAAATGTTTCTAGCAATAAATTATTCAAGGAAAAAAGTATTACCAGCAATAAATTTTTGATTGAAAATAAAATATTACCAGTAAGACGTTGTAGGAAAGAAAATACATACTAGCAATACATCTGACTCTCAACAACAACAACAAAAAAAATACTTTACAAAACTACATCAAAGAAAGTTAATCTATAAACTTATTTCTGACAAAGAAGAATATATTCTATTTATACAAATCTACTGTAAAAATCTTGTCGGCATTAAAAAACTCATTGAGGTTGATATGCCGTAAAACATGTGGTGATACCGAGCGAGAGAGGGACCGGATGTTTGCCCTCAGAGGTCCATATAGCAATTTCTTTTTTTATAATCGTATCACCCCGAGCAAGGCGGTAATGCCACTGATGTGCAGGGGGCTACATAAGAGTAAAAAGATCAAGTAGAAGAGAGTGAAGAGGAAGACGAACCAGTTAGAAAGGAGCAAGAGAAGGATGGGAATACAGGTGTGATGACAGTCGCAAAGGTGGAGAGAAAGGAAAAGATATACGGGGTGGTGAAAGAACTAGAGTCAAGTGGTTAATAGATGAGTATTGACATTGCATTTAAATTGCTGGAGATTGTAGCCGTCAGGAAAGCAAGAATACGGAAGCGAGTTCCACAGGCAGGAAGTGCGAGAGAAGAAGCTGTAGGAGTTTTGCGCATATGGGCTTCACACAGATATTCCGCTAGAAAACCAAAAATAAATGAATATCAAATTCCTTTTACGGACCCTTTTCGTAAGCCGACGTGAATTTTGTTTATCGTCCAATCGGAAGCCCAGAATTAAATCCGGGTGTGAATTCCCAAATGACTTGTTCAGAGCCCCGAAGATGAAATAAAATAATGACACAGAAAGCATCGCCAGTTGAGAAAATACGAGCATAATTAACACGTCCCTTGACCTCGTCAAGCGATATTACTATGTTGCCGCTCGTTTCTCTCTCATCTTCTTCTTCACTGTTCACTGAGGCACTTACCCAATGGACTGAGCGGAGACTTCAAAGACACTCCTAACAAACAAATGCTCACACATACACTGCTATGAACATTTTAACGACCTTTGTACCAACCAAAAAGACATTACTTTTATTTGTAAAAAAACCCTAATTGATATCTCTCTCTCTCTCTCTCTCTCTCTCTCTCTATATATATATATATATATATATATAAATGTTGTTTCTATACACAATTTGATTTTCTTGTTTTATACCCCTCTTATTTCAGTTAATCTGTTTCAACACACATACACTTCACTATAACGGATAACCCACTATAAACAAACTAAACCTAACCAAACCCTATTTTCAGTTTTTTAATTCTCTTTCGCTTACACTTCTCGCAACCCTCTTTACTCTAGTGACATTACCACCTTGCTTTGGGTGTGAAATGATTTAAAACAAAAGAAAAAAATGTAACAAATAGAAAAAAAAATCGAATTTGTGTTTATATTAGCGAGATTTTTTGGTTTAATTCTTGCTTTTGCTGGTACTCTTCTGATACACAGGAAAAATGAACGATAAGAATAGAAATTTGACTTACTTTTCACCAAGGGAATGCAGTGACTTCCATTGTTGTTTTATAGACACGTATGGACACAAATACATAGAGTGAATATAAATATACCGCATGTGTCCACGAATTTATTGGCAAAAATTAAGAAATACAAGCGGAACTCTAAAACAAGCTATATATATATATATATATATATATATATATATATATATATATCTGAGATGGCTGTGTGTCTATGCATTTGTTTATGTGTCTATGCACATAAACAAACGCATACTCACACAGCCATCTCAGCTTCTGAAGTTACACCTACATATTCATACTTTCAAACATGTCTCATTGAACAGTTGAACAAATTTGATTTATATATTTGATGTATTCGATTTTATTAAATAAAAATCCAGTTGTATTGAAAAAGTTATAAATGCTTTTTGATGTCATTCAATAATGGTATAAAAAACAAACAGAATGGAAATTTAAATATAAGTATATGTAAGCAAAAGAAAATGAATGCAGAGCATGAAAACTTTTTGTATCTGTAAAGTTTTTTTATTGCTATTAAATTTATGAAATAGAAAATCAGGAATGAAAACATTGGGTAGCTGAAGTTTATCTATCTATCTATCTATCTATCTATCTATCTATCTATCTATCTATCTATCTATCTATTTGAGTCAGGTCATATCTATCTATCTATCTATCTATCTATCTATCTATCTATCTATCTATCTATCCGAGTCAGGTCATATCTATCTATCTATCTATCTATCTATCTATCTATCTATCTATCTATCTATCTATCTGTTTTATTCTTCCTGCTTATCTATCTATCTATCTATCTATCTATCTATCTATCTATCTATCTATCTATCTATCTATCTATCTGGTGCGATGGTGAATTGTCGCCATTGTATATTTTTTAATTTCGCGCATGCGCGTTGTTTGCTTCTGATTTGGACGGCTGCACACTATAGTAGAGTCAGTTGAGTATCGTCTGTGAGAAAAAGAGCACGATGACTCAATTCACTGCGCTAAAAATTTGGAAACACCAGCAGAGTCTTACACTTAACACGAAGGACTACATCAAGTACCTGGAGGAGGTAGTGCTACTATGAATCAAGAGACTGGCTGCTGAAGAACCCGATGTCTGGCAACATGACTCTGCACCAATCAGGGGAACCCAGTCATGGCTATCAGTCAATTTCTTTGACAACATCACACTTTATATCTGGGCACGTATCTCCTCAGACTGCAAACCCCTTGATTATTGTGAGTAGTGTTAGTTGAGCAATAGACCTACAAAACTCCTTGTAACACCAAGGATTATGACTGCATTCACCTACTTAAACAAGGAGACCGTCCACAAGGTTTACCGGAGATTCTGAAGTCGTCTGGAAGCCGTAGTTGAAGACAATGGCTATTTTATTGAATAAATTTACTGTTTAGTATTTGTTATAGGACCTACCCATATGAGACATGAACTCGTCCAAACTGTATATAAGTAGTAGTTCCACTTTGTAGAAGCAGAGAGGGAGGAATTTATTCCAGTATAACTCTGACAGTCGCCCTAATAATCGTTCATTGGTATGTGTTTTTGCTACAGTTTTGTAATATATTTGTTTAATATTATTTCGTCCTTGTGTCTTTATTTCTGGCCCCAACGGACCACAATAACTTACTGATGAGGTCACAACAGTATTTGAAGATGTTTTGGCGTAATTTTGTTAAATATACCTGTTAAAATGAGATGTTAGTATTATTTTCATTTTGACGTAATTTAGACGCTAAGTTATCCAGCTTAAAAAAGGATTAATTCAAAGATGTTGAATGGCCATTTCGATATGAAGATCCCCACGGATCTTCATATCGAAATGGCCATTCAACATCTTTGAATTAATCCTTTTTTAATATATATTTGCTCTGTAATATTTTATTACATGGAGCTCTCTTCCTGTATCATTTTTTAATATTAAAATAAAATTTTTAATATTAATTACGATCGGGGTTTTGGAATTTACCTTCCTGCTTTTTTCCCTTGGATTGAAGTATCTGAATTAAAATATATATATATATATATATATATATATATATATATATATGACATATTAACAGGTATATTTTAAACTAAGCAGTAAATTTATTCAATAATATACTCATTGGCTTCAAAGATATATATATATATATATATATATATATATATAGAAGGATCTCCAATCCGTGGTGGATTGGGGTAAGAAATGGCTCGTAAAATTCAATTCTTGCAAAACGAAGCTGTTGTCAATTAACCACCACAGACAACCGCACCTCCCTCCCATTAGCATGGAACAGACTTGCCTCCCAGAGAGTAAATCACTACGCCTGCTTGGCTTGACACTCTCAGCGGACCTCAAGTGGAACGACTACGTCGAATCCATTGCTAAATCCGCAGCTATGAAAGTCGGCTCTCTGTGCAGGGCCCGGAAATTCTTTCCGCCTGAATCTATCCTGCAATTATATAAATCCACCATCCGCCCGTGTATTGAGTACTGCTGCCATATCTGGTCGAGTGCCCCTTCTATTCTCCTCGGGGTTCTTGACAAAATACAGCGAAGAATCTGTAATGTGACTGATACCGACTTGGCTGACCGCCTGCAGTATCTCTCTCACCGGCGTGACGTGGCATCCCTGTGCCTCTTCTATAAATACTTTCATGGCTTCTGCTCTGACGAACTTAAATCACTGGTGCCCCCTAGATTTGAATTTGCACGAGATACTAGATTGGCAACTAGGTCCCACCCTTTTACAGTGAAACCGATGAAATGTAACCGCAATTTCTACTCCAACAGCTTCTTTCCTCGCACTTCCCGCCTGTGGAATTCCCTACCGCATGCTTGCTTCCCCGACGGCTACAACATCCAGGAGCTTAAATGTAAGGTCAATAAACACCTCCTAACACACTAACTCACTCCCACTCTCTCCAACTCTTTCCCTATGTACATCCTAAGTCGTCTATCACCCTCCTTCTGATATTTCCTATACCCAATCCCTCTATGTAACCCCCTGCGCTATAGTGGCAGTGGAATGCCTTGCTTGGGGTGACACGATTAAAAAATATATATATAATCGCCAACTGACGCCAATTCGGTCGGGTTTCAATCCTGGGTTAAAAGCAATCGGAGTCTAACCGTACTGATGAGCTGTGATACAGCGAAACAGCTCTGTCTGCGGATGACTATATATGATCCTTATTCAGGTAATTATTAAACTCTCTATTTCCGATATACCGAAAGATAGAAACCCGAGTAGCGTAATAACTCGTTTGCAAATTATATATATATATATATATATATATATATATATATATATATATATATATTTGTTACAGACATTAATATGTTATTCTTAAGCAGGATGAGGATCACAGTAACATTAGACATTTAATCAAAAACAAAACCAAATTGCTAGCAAAATCAAAAACAGGTTAACATTTGCTAAATTTATAGGCGCAGAATGCAGAATATCGAAAATTCGGAAATAGTATTTATATATATATATATATATATATATATATATATATATATATCAGCACTGCGCCAACAGACTAGGTAATAACCGTGCAATGTTTACACACGCACACGCATCCTCGTGCGCGCGCGCGCGCACACACACACACATATATATAACAAATTTTATACAACAGAATTAAAATGTCTTTGAAATTGACGGAACACATTTTTTGAAGAGACCTTTTAGGTCTTTTTCAGAAAGATTAATTGGAACAACAAAAATCAAACCACGAAACTGAAAAACAAAGTGTAATTAAGGAGCCACGACTAAAATAAAAAACAAAAACGAAAACACATACACATAATATATATATATATATATATATATATATATATATATATTCCATTTGTAAACGAATTATTACGCGACCTAGGTTTCTACCATGATTGGTGTCTTCAGGCAATTTGCAATAACTTATTTTACCGCTTATCATTTTTTTTTAAAGAACGCTCAACTAACGGTGTTTTTTTTTGTGAACGAGCAATTTTTAAAATTACAAGAAATTATAACGTTTTCATCCCTGGTTGTATGAAACTAAGAAGTATTAATAATCTCTAACTTTTCTTCTTGGCACAGTCTACATATTTTGCCACCGTTTTAAGGCTTCGTTGTTTTCGGTGGCAAAATATGTAGACTGTCCCATGAAGAAAAGTTAGAGCTTATCCTATTTCCAAACAAAAATGAATTATTGAATGAAAGAACAGAAATTATGATTAAGTGTAACCAGACCAAAAAATACCTATTTTATCGGTCCAAACTATAGTTTGTTAATAAATTGTAGTGTTAAACTGCAGGACTTCAGACTAAATCTCGAAAAAAGAATTTTAATCGTTCTAAATTGACAGAACAAAGTTTTATTTCTTAGTTGAATTCTTATGTTTGAAATATTTACGTTTAATCATAGTTCAATTAAGTGTTATGACCGAAGGGCCATCGAAAGATAACACGGACTCGGATATATGGTTGAATAGTATATTCTCGGGAAACGTAGTACAAAGGTAAACGTGGACTGGAGAGTATTTTCTCTCGCAGGCGTCCTGACTCACAAATTCACTCACTGTGTGGCTACTCCTCAAGGACTCCCCACTCAGAGTTGGTAGCTATATTATAAAGGTGTGGACGAATCCATTTGTAGTTAGGTTTCCACAATACCCTCTCCCAAGCCTTTTACTCTGTAAAAGGGTTTATTATTTTCCTGAAATTTAATACCTTTTCTTTTTGGGATTGATTGTTAAAGGCTCGGTAAATTTCCTCTTTTTAACCGACCTTCGTTGTTTGGGCGTATGTTGTGGGGGCTAGAGGTCAAATGTGTCGGAAATGATCTTGATGGGTTCTTTCACTTCATTCAGTGTTCTGTTAGAATCCATTTCATACCATTTTTGAATCTGATTAATGTGTCTTTTGGATGTGCGTTGTGGCGCAGTGGATATCGGCTCGGAACGAGAAATCGGGGAGCCGAGTTCAAATTCCAGTTGAATTCATTGCATTCACTTACGCGCAAATACCCTTGGGAAAGGTATTAATCCGTCTCTTCCTTCCAGTTATGGGTTAAATAACAGAACAGATTGGGTTGTATAGCCTTGGCTGGCAACCAGTTTACCGCAGAAAGCAATGGCAACCTACTGCGGGATAATCTTCTGCCCAGTCAGTCATGTCTCTTTCGAGACATGATCGCCCAAGCATGTATCATGTATGGCACTTAACTGACTGAATGTGTCTTTTGTGGGTATATCTTGGTCCCTGTATTATATACACCATCTCGCCGATCCTTCTAGTGATCGTGCCCTTCTCTCAGTACGGCATATTCTTTTAGAAACTTTTAAAGAAGATTTTCTGACCTGGGATAAATCGTTTTTTTGGTACTTTTTAGGTCTTACGTATTTTTGACTGTTTGGGAATTAATTTGTCAAACACGGATCTCTCCTTTCTAGCAAACATGGTTTCTGCCGGTGAGCCTGTTGATGGTGTATTCTAGTTCGGCGTTATGCAATAAACTTGTAAAAACTGCTGTAATGCTATGTCGGTAGGAGTTCCTTGAGCTTTTAAAAATGCTCTTTTAAGCGTTTCCACGAGCCTTTCTGCTTGACCATTCGATCTAGGATGGTATTGTGGCGTGGTTATGTGTTTAACTTGGAAGATGTCGCAAAACTTCTTAAATTCTGCTGTCGTAAACAGTGTACCATTGTCGCTGAAAAGGCAGTCCACTACTCCAAATCTCGCGAACAGTTCGTGTAGGAAACTGATTGTTACAGCCGTTGTCGGCCTCTTGCATCTTATGACCTCCGGCCACTTGGAGTAACTATCAACAACGATTAAGTAATAATAATCGTCTATTGACCCAGCAAAGTCGATATGTATAAGTGACCAAGGCTGGTCCGTTTTTGGACAGGGTTTGAAAGTGGTAGGTGGTGCTTTGGCCGCCAAGGCGCATCCTCTGTATGTGTTAATCATTTCCATCATGTCTTTGTCCATCGAGAGGCCAGAAGACATAAATCCGCATGAGGCTCTTCATACGGCTTCTACCGGGGTGTCCCCCGTGGAAGCCTTTTAAAATTCGCTTTTGTAATGTTTTTTGAATTACTACTCTTTCGCTGTATAATAAGACATTATAACATCGTGAGTAAACTTCCGACACACTACTATCTTTTGTTGAGACTTTACGTTTTATCTCGCAAATGAAATCATCTTCTAGAGATTCGTTTTTTATTTTCGACAATGTTACAGGTAAATCCCGGACGGTATTCGCTATTAATGATTTTATTTCAAAGTCTAAAAGAAGAGCTGCTATAACTGAGTCTTCAAGTGGTTGACTTTGTTTAGCAATTAGTCTGGATAGATCATCTGTATGTCCAATTTTATTAGTTGGTAAGTACTCTAATTTAAAATTATAGTTGAGAAGGATGGTACCCCATCTCAAAAGTCTATTTGCCGTATAAACCGTTAATCTTTTTTGAGTCAAATATCGTTAATAATGGTCTATGATCGGTGTGTAGATTGAAAAACCTTCCATGCAGATATCTGTGAAATTTTGTTACCGCAACAATGATACTGGGGGTTTCTTTTTCAATTTGGCTGTACGCTTTTTCTGCGGGTAGCAACGTTCTTAACGCGTGTGCTATGGGTTTCTTTGCACCGTCTGGCCTAAGATATAGAATACAAGCTCCGATACCGTACGAGCTAGCATCGCAGGCCACAATGGTATCTAATCGGGGGTTGAATTGAGTCAGAAATAGTTCTGATGTTAGTATAGTTTTTATTTTTTCAAAAGCTGACTGACACTCAGTTGTCCAGTTTCAATTTTCTCTTTTTTAACATTTCATTCAGTGGATCGCCTAGCTCGTGCATACCTTTTTGAATACTTGGTAATATTTGGCAAGTCCATTGGAGCTCGTTGACATTTTTTTTGAGAAGGCATATTTTTAATAGCTTCTGCTCGCTATGGGTCCGGTCGTCTTCCATTTTTGTCAATGATATACCCGTGATACCTTATTTCATTCATATAAAAAATCACATTTTGATTCTTTTATCTTGAACCCGAAATCCTGAATTCTCTCAAAAACCTTGTGGATCTGTTTTTCGATGTTCCTTGGTAGATTTGTTTGCTATGACAATGTCATCCAGGTAGGCACACGTGAAGTCAAGACCGCCCAGCATGGTATGCATCGCTTAAGTCCAATTTGGAGAATATTTCCCCACCATTCAGTTTATTAAATCCCTCCTACGGTGTGAGGAGGAGGTAATGGTAATCTTTTAGAGCCGCGTTGAGGCCCATTGAGAAATCTGCACAGAAGCGAATTTGGTTTGGCTTTTTTCTTACATATACAGCGGGAGCAGTCCATTCGCTAAAACTCACTTTGGACAGATTATCCGACAATTTCTAATTCTTTGTTTTTTTTTTCTGATGCAAATGGGATATTTCTTTTTCTTTTGAAAACACGTTGAACGTTTTCTTTCTGCTCGAATCTGGTTTTTTTCGTAGTACATTTTCCTAGCCCCACCAAGAAAACTTTGGGAAATTTTTCTTTTAATTTGTCTTTCAGGTCTTGGGCATCTGTTGTCATATTTTCCACCTTTTGGCAAAAATTGTTGTTTGGTTGGTCCCACAACTTAAACCGCTTCATCCAATCCGTTCCAAATAAATTCTCAGAGTTTTTATGGACGAAAACTTTTAGTTTTTTTGTGATGCCATTTAGCGTTAAAGGTAGCGTTAGCTCACCTTCAAATTTGATTTTGTCTCCTGTTACAGCACGAGTTGTTTTGTTTGCTTTTTTTCATCGTTGTGTTTTTAATTTCCTCCAAGTGTGAAGATTAATAATTGAGAGATCCGAGCCAGAATCTAGTTGTAGCTTAACTTATTTGTTTAAAATATTGACTACGACGTATTTTCGTAAATTCTTATTTACTTTTTCATTTGATCTAGTTTGTCTGACTCCGTTTCTGTTGTTCCTTTTGTTTCTACAGTGCGCCCATTTGTGGCCAATTTTGCCAAAATTATTACATATCTTGTTTTGGTAGAAGCAGTCTGCCGCCCAGTGTTGTTCACCACAGCGCCCGCATGGGATTGTGGGTAATTTTTGTTTCTGAAAGGGTCGTCTACTTTTAGATTATGCAAGGGCATACTCTTTGCTTTCTCTACCTTTTTCAGAGAGGTAATTGCTCTCTCTGCTGTTGTTGCTTTTACTGTAAGAGCATTTTTTCTTTCAACATTTGTTGCTGCTGTAATATGCGTTCCTCAGTCTTCTGTTGATGATCAAGTTGTGCCTTCATCATCTGAACAATGATTGCTTTAAAGTCTCCATAATAGCTTCAAATACGTGTTTTCGGAGAAAAAAACGAAATTTAAACAATTTTTCTTCTTTAGGGAAAAGAAAATGAAAACTAATTTATTCCCTTAATATTTCTCAGCTGGTGATAACTGTAAAAAAATCCTTTTCCAATAAATTCTGGGTGCTTCTATTTTTTTAAGAAAGAGAAAAAAAAATTGCATAAACAACCACTCCGCAAAACAGAAAGTATACTTTTTCTTCCTTTTTTTCTGTGTGGTCGAGGGAAGCGAAGAAAAATGAAATGCTTTTGATTATAGCAACAAAGGGGAATAAAAAATCATACTTACAGTTTTCACTAGTAAGTAGTTTCGAGTTGTTGGTTTAAATAAAAAATTGCATTGAGTTATTATTTTTTTCTATGCTTTTCCCTTCTTTCAAATATATCCGACGTCCGAATCTGTCTTTTTTTTCGTATTTACGTTGCCTGTTTATTCGTTTGGTGTGTCCGTTTTTTTAGTAATCAGTTGTGTTATTAACGTGAAAATATGAGATTTCCGTTGCGTGCTAATTTTTTATAATTCGTACGATTCCTTAGTCAGATGTCGTGTGTGTTACAATCACCTGATGTAAGGGTTTCTCGTTGGTTTGGACTTCTTTGTCGCCAGACTTAAAATTAACACACTGGAATCTTTTAGACGTCGTTAGTGTTATGGCGTAACGTTTTTGTTGTGTGTGTCCAAGCCGCATGCACCCTAGGTGGGTTGAGCCAGCTTCCGATGGAGAAAGTTTCATTGGGATTTGTTTAAGGACAGTGTTCCAAGTCCTACGCTGTTATTTAACCCATAACTGGAGGGAAGGGACGGATTAATATATTTCCCAAGGGTACTAGTGCGTAAGTGAATGAAGGGCATTCAAATGGAATTAGAAATCGGCTCACCGATTTCTCTTTCCGAGCCGATATTCACTGCACCACAACGCACATCCGTCAATAAAAGCTTACAGCTTTTTTGTTGAATTAATCCAAATCCAATGAGGTTCTTTTTTATGGCCTAAATTATTTTGAAGAAAATGAAATTATTTAAGTTTGTAATTAGTTCAAAGCAACTTATTTTTTTTCTCTTAAACGACATATAATTTGTGATTATGAACCAGGGAAAGGTATAGGAAACGCCTTCTTTGATGAAACAGCCAAAGCTGTCTAACCCCCACCTCAGACCCAATACAGTGTAATGCATTTCATCTCACAGTTAAATTGTTTAGTCTCCAAGAAAGCAGACAGCAGTTATCTTCAAATGGTTGGTGAAGAAAAAAGAAAACACACACACACACACACACACACACACACACACACAAAAAAAAAGGAGGTAAATTCTCTCATGGTCAGTCAGTTAAGTGCCATACGTGAAACACGCTTGGGCGATCATGTCTCGAAAGAGACATGACTGACTGGGCAGAATATTATCCCACAGTAGGTGTGCCATTGCTTTCTGCGGTAGACTGGTTGCCAGCCAAGGCTATAGAACCCAATCTGTCCTGTTATTTGACCCATAACTGGAAGGAAGAGATGGACTAATACCTTTCCCAAGAGTATTTACGCGTAAGTGAATGCAATGAATTCAACTGGAATTCGAAGTCGGCTCCCCGATTTTTCGTTCCAGGCCGATATCCACTGCACCACCCACGCACATCCGCGTTGTGGTATTTTCTCATGGTATTCTTTGGAAATTTCTGCTTCAAAATAAAGCAAAGTTAGTTTCAGCTGAGGACCCTTATATATCGTTTATTATTCTGGAAAAATTGAGCTGCCTCTCTGGGACGCATGGATATGATCTTTTTGTGTCTTTTTATATTTTTATTCACAAGAGAAGAGAAATATTTGCCGTGTTTGCATAAAATCGTCAATTCATCTCTATGATTTAATAGTATTTTATTTTTAAAGCAGCTTTTCATTCATGTACAGAGGGCAGATATCATATAATGATTTACAGATTCTTTTTTTATCCAAAATTTTTCTTTTTACTTTGGGGTTTATTTGTATCTTTCAACTTCCAAAAATATGCAGAAAGGAATGTTTTGTTTCGGTAAAAGAGATGTTTTAATTTTTGGTACACCTTATTTTTTTGTTTTTCAAAAATAACGCGCACCGAAATATTTCTTTTTAAAATTTTATTAATTATAATTGTTCATTTATAACTTAGGCTCTAATATTATTTTAAAATTATTTCACTAAAATTAATGACCCACACAAGACTTATTTCATAAATACAGTATACCTTAGTATGCCATAATTACTTAATTTTAATTTAACCAAAACAATTCAGCCCCTTTGATGAGGTAGTACAAAATCAAATTAAGTATAAACCTAAAATCCAAACGGCTGTAAAAAATTCTTGTCTACCCTTTTTAAATAATGTATGTTCCTAGTATGTATTTTACCCAGACAAAAATAAAAAGTGTCATCTATTGACATTAAGCTACATTGATCTCTTTTGCGACCCAAAATTTCATATTTCAACCTAATTCTCACTTTTAATTAAGCAATGTTGACACAGTTACAATCATATTGTTTAACTTCAACCACCACTCCTTAATTTTATAAATAACTATGTATTCATCTTATATTTTTTAAATAAATCATTTTTACTATTTATTTTTAAAATATCAACAGAAGAAGAACAGTATTGATCTAAAACATGACATTTTTTGTGTAGTGATAAAATGCTTTCATAAACCCTTGTATAACAAAATTACAATATTACTTTGTACTGAGCATTCTTTGTTTTTTTTTTTTTTTTATAAGCGTTTCACCCCGAGCAAGGCATGTCACTGCCACTACTGTGCAGGGGGCTACGTAGAGTGGAGAAAGGCTGGTTAAATATAGGAAATAACAGAGGGTGGGTGATAGGCGGGTGAGGATACCGAGAATGAGGGTTGGGTAGATGAGAGTGTTGTGAGTGGGTTTTTAATCTATTTGTTCTTAAACTTCCTTATAATATGCGTGTGTGTGTGTGTGTGTGTGTGTGTGTGTGTGTGTGTGTGCGTTTGTGTGTGTGCGCGTGCATGCACAAGGGTGTGTGTGTATGTGTATGCGTGTCTTTGAATATGTATCAAAGTTCAATTTATAAAATATGTTGCTACTGTATGGCAACGTAGAGAAAATAAACTAAAAGTTGGTCAGAATTTAGCAAGTTCGACGAGCCAAGAATTATTTTTAACACTGTACAATTTTGAATTTTTGTTTTTCATTATGTCATAATAGGATAAAAAGCATAGCACGTATATAATATCACGTAGAAATGCATTATGTAACATGCAAAAATATTATACCAGATAAGAAAAATTATATTGCACAAAAATATGCAATATCACACAAGAAGATAATATACAATGTCACATATAAAATATATATAATATATATTGCAAGCCGAGTTCATATTTTATACACCAGCTTATATCCTGAACGTACATGGCATTAAAAAAAAATGTCGTAACGGCAAAAATAATAAAATGCGATCAACAATCCGATCAAATTGAATGATAATAACTCAAAATTTTTTTTTATAATTATCTCACCTCTGTTTTGCAGGGGGTTACATAGGAAGAAAGTTATGAGAAAGAGTGACAGGGGGTGTCAGGAAGTGGGTAAGAGAAGGATAACTGTGACCATAAAGTGAGGGGTGAGTTTATATATTGCTTGTAATGTAGAATTGATCCACCACTTTATATCCACATTAGAATCGTATAGCATTTCTTTTTATAATCATATCGCCCTAAGCAAGGCATTTTACTGCCACTGTTTTGCAGGGGGTTACATAGGAGGAATGTTATGAGAAAGAGTGACAGGTTATAGGGGGTGTCAGGAAGTGGGTAAGAGATGGATGAGAATACTGATGAGAGTGGAGTGGACAGAGAAGGGAGCATGAGAGAGAGGATGCAGGTTGGTGAGATAGGAGATGACGATTGACTTTACATTTAAATTCTTGGAGATTGTAGCTGTCGGGGAAGCAAGTGAACGGAAGGAAATTCCACAGGCGGGAAGTGCGAGAAAAGAAGCTGTTGAAGTAGAGTTTGCGTTTACATTTTATTGGTTTCACTGTAAAAGGGTGGGTCCTAGTTGTTAATCTTGTAGCACGAGTAAATTCATATATAGGGTGCACTAGTGAGCTAAGTTCATCGGAGCAGAAGCCGTGAAAGTATTTTTAGAAGAGACACAGGGAAGCCACATTGCGCCGGTGAGAAAGTGACTGTATCTGAGCTGCCAAGTCAGGATCTATCACATTACAGATTCTCCGTTGGATTTATTTCTGAATTTTGATAGTGTTAATAAATTTTCGAAATTTTTGTTAATTGTATTACTAAACTTCGTTCTATTGTATTCCTTTATCTGCATCAGAAAAAATCGATAAAGCAAAGAGGATTTTTGATACAAAACTCTTAGTACTCTTTCGTTTAATTCATTGATCCGTAGCCAACATCAACGATCACTTCATTCACCCTACTGTGCGACCTGTGTCACTCTAGCCATTACTTCATCGACAGTGAACCATTAAAAAAGAAAGAGAAACAGACAGACACCCTCCAGTAAACATCGCCACCGTTCTGCTGTTCCCACTTGACTTTTTCCACTTGGCAACATTTGCTGAAGCAGATTCATTGTTTTTGTAAATCTTCGTTCTCTTTCTGACATTCGCATCGTTTTTTCTCTCTTGACATTTAGGGCTCGAGTTGAATGCAGAAGAAGAATCCCCGGTGGTTGGTCCCATCAACCTATTCTCCCCTTTCCTCGACGGGGAGAGATTTTCTCGTTGGTAATGGAAACTGGAACAACTCTGCAATAACTGATTTATTTTTTCCCAACGAACGCTTTATTATTCTAGAACACACTTTGTTACATTTCGTAGATTTTGAGCTTCTAATGAAAACGTAGTTTTATACACTTCATGTACACGACTCAACAGGCAACATCTGGAAATTTATCCTGTGCGTTGCGGTTCAGCGGATATCGATACGGAACGACAAATCGGGGAGTCGAGTTCGAATTCCAGTTGAATTTCTTGCATTCACTTGCTCACAAATACCCTTGGGAAAGGTACTAACCCGTTCTTTCCCTCCAGTTTTGAGTTAAATAATAGGACAGATTGGGTTCTATAGCCTTGGCTGGCATCCAGTCTACCGCAGAAAGCAATGGCAACCTACTGCAGGATAATCTTCTGCCCAGACAGTCATGTCTCTTTCGAGACACGATCGCCCAAGCGTGTGTCATGTACGGCCTTTAACTGATTGACTGAATATAATAGTTGGAAACATGATTAAGGCTTCTACTGGGCATAAAGTAGGGGATTAGTTTTATATATTTATGAAGTAATAAACTCATCCTCCATTAATTACTACTTAATAATATAATACATCTCTTACCCTTTAGGTATGAGTCAAATAACAGGACAGATTGGGTTCTATAGCCTTGACTGTCAACCAATCTACCGCAGAAAGCTATGGCAACCTACTGCGGGATAATCTTCTGCCCAGTCAGTCATGTCTCTTTCGAGATATAATCGCTCAAGCGTGTTTCACGTATGGCACTTATCTGACTTAACTGACTGACTAGTATTAAGGTATTAATCCGTCTCTCCCCTCCAGTTTTGAGTTAAATAATAGGACAGATTGGGTTCTATAGCCTTGGCTGGCATCCAGTCTACCGCAGAAAGCAATGGCAACCTACTGCGGGATAATCTTCTGCTAAGACAGTCATGTCTCTTTCGAGACACGATCGCCCAAGCGTGTGTCATGTACGGCCTTTAACTGATTGACTGAATATAATAGTTGGAAACATGATTAAGGCTTCTACTGGGCATAAAGTGGGTGATCTATTTTATATTGTTATGAAGTAATAAACTAATCCCTCAATTAGTATTCAAAAATGTAATTCTGGTAATAATTTTTATTTCCTTCAAAATTGTATTGCTCGTAATATTTTTCATTCAAAAATGTATATTTTTTAGAAAAGTCTATTTTTATAGGTTCATAGTGTTTTAACTCCAGTTTGGGGTTAACTATTTACCCGTAGCTGGGGACCCTAACAGGTGCTACCACCCTGGGTCAGGGTGGACCTGGGAACAACAGCAACTAAGAGGTGGTTCTATGCTTCTCCCAACCTCTCACTCAGAGGCCTTGCTGCCGAATGCAGTTTACAGTCATGCATATAAAAGTATGAATGCACCAATGATTCTAAAGCTTTGCCATGAAATTTATTTTGCAAATTAATCTTCTTTCCTTGTCAAAGCACCTAATTCTGCAATCTTCACATAGATCGAACATAGTACAGGAAAAAATTCAGGTCCAAATAACTACAAGTCGATCTAC
This sequence comes from Ascarosepion bandense, assembly GCA_037127315.1. Lineage (NCBI taxonomy): Eukaryota > Metazoa > Mollusca > Cephalopoda > Sepiida > Sepiidae > Ascarosepion > Ascarosepion bandense. Next base: position 2,612,765 of record JBBBDQ010001305.1, read on the forward strand.
ATCCCTGAGATGAAGCATTGTAAATAATTTCACGACTTACATGGTTTGGACTGTTCCTATTTTTATTGTCATATTCACTGAGTTTGCACGCTCCTGCCATTTTCAGGCAATATACGCTGGAATTTCGAACCAAAATCTTTATTTAGTCCAAGAGCACGTGGCCCAATAGATAAAAGTGTCAGTTGAAGTAATGTAAAAGTCACCTGATCCAAAGAGTTGCGAGTTCAATACCTGGCCACAGCAGAGGAGAACAAAAACTTGGAGAGATGAGTTACTAAAGGGAGGTAACCGAAGATGAAGATATCCGGAAAAAGCATGACACGTGTAACTAGAACAATCTATCCCTGTGGATAAAATAAAGGTTTCGATTCGGACCGAAACGTCGTAAATATGACAGTAAAGCAAGCGAACAACAGTCCGAACAATATGAATAGTCTAAACTTCATGTCAGACTGAGTATTTATCGATTATTTAGGCCTTCGTACGTACATCTTATACAAATTACATTCTAAACTTTTTAGTTATTTAGCATAGCCTGACGCAGGGACAGATAGAAAAAAAAACACCTAGTACTCTCACCGTCTGCTATGGTTTCTTGCTAACTGTTATATTACAGCATTCAGTTAAGTGCCATATGTGACACACGCTTTAGGCGATCATGTCTCGTAAAAGACATGACTGACTGGGCAGAAGATTATCCCGTAGTAGGTTGCTATTGCTTTTTGCGGTAGACTGACTGCCAGCCAAGGCTATAGAACCCAATCTGTCCTGTTATTTGACTCATAGCTAGAAAGGGAAGAGATGTATTATATTATTAAGTAGTAATTAGTGGAGGATCAGTTTATTACTTCATAACAAGATAAAACTGATCCCCTACTTTATGCCCAGTAGAAGCCTTAATCATGTTTTCAACTATTATATTCAGTCAGTCAGTTAAGTGCCATACGCGATACACGCTTGGGCGATCATATCTCGAAAGAGACATGACTGACTGGGCAGAAGATTATCCTGCAGTAGGTTGCCATTGCTTTCTGCGGTAGACTGGTTTGCCAGCCAAGGCTATAGAACCCAATATGCCCTATTATTTAACCCATAACTGGAGGGGAGAGACGGATTAATACCTTTCCAAAGAGTATTTGCGCGTAAGTGAATGCAAAGAATACAACTGGTATTCGAACTCGGCTTCCCTGATTTGTCGTTTCGAGCCGATATCCACTGCACTGCAACGCACATCCAGCATTACTCTACAGCATTACAGCATTACTTTACCTTTTATCCCGACTTGGCAGCTAGGATACAGTCGCTTTGTCACCGACGCAATGTGGCTTCCTTGTCTCTTCTACAAATATTTTCACGGCTTCTTCTCCGATGAACTTAGCGCACCTCTACCTCCTACATATGAATTTTCTCGAGCCATAAGATTAGCAACTAGGTCCCACCCTTTTACTGTGAAACCGATAAATTGTAAACGCAATTTCTATTCTAACAGCTTCTTTTCTCGCACTTCTTGCCTGTGGAATTCCCTTCCGCTTGCTTGCTTTCCCGACAGCTACAATCTTCAAGAATTCAAATGTAACGTCAGTAATCACCTGTCTCACTAACTTGCATCCTCTCACTCATGCTCCACTCCACTCTCATCAGTATTTTCATCCTTCTCACACCCTCTTCCTGACACACCCTATAACCTGTCACTCTTTCTTATAACATTCCTTTTATGTCACCCCCTGTACAACACTCGTAGTAAAATGCCTTGCTTGGGGCGACACGATTAAAAAAAAAATCGGTTGTCTTTCATCTTTAGGAGAAACACAAATTGAGTCTAGTCCTGGAGATGCCAAGCTTGGGGTAGCTGGCATCATTGTACTAAAAGTGAAGATCCTATGTTGTCCTCTAGTTTTTTTTTTTATTACACGGACTGTAGAGACTTACCACTTTATGAATTTAATCCAAAACAAATCTCTATGTTTTTCCATTCTAAATAAAGGCCTTGTGCTGCATTATTTTGATAGGGTAGGATAGATAAATACATGACGACGTGGCGACCTGTCTTAGATATCTTTGATAACGTAGTCTTTTAGGATCAACACATTAACATTTCGATTTTTTTATGACCTAAAAGTTATTTTTTTAGTTTTTTATTATTATTTATTCTTACCTGTTGACTGGAGAACCTCATCTATCCGGATAGCTTTTCAAATATATCTGCTTATGCAGCTGTAAAGCATTAAGTGTTCTCTTTTGTTTGTTCAGTTTCGTCCAATAAAATAGACAATGGCGTCTTTTAAAAACTTCAAACATGGCGACGTTTTAGCGAAAAAATGAAGCTTTTCTTTATTCCTCTGTATACATATTTCTTTTACTTTTTACTCATCTTTCACCAGTCACCGACTTTTCTTTCCAGATTAAAAGAACGAAGAGAACTGTTTACCTGCATATACGTCTGCATATAAGTGTTTATCTATCTATCTATCTATCTATCTATCTATCTATCTATCTATCTATCTATCTATCTATCTATCGAGGCAGCAGATAATTTTCTAAACATATGCTATTAAATATAAGAGACAATGAACGTCTATTATGTTTATTCATGAGCCATTCTAAACATCGTATTTTGGCTTTAATTTCAGGTGAAAATAATGACGAAAATTCTCGAGCATTTGGATATTTTTTATTAAGTTTGTTCTAAGCTTAAACGTAATAGACATTCATTGTCTCTTATATTTAACAGTATATGTTTAGAATATATATATATATATATATATATATATATATATATATATATATATATATATCCGCAGGCAGATCTGTTTCGCTGTGTCACAGCTCATCAGTACGGTTAGACATTCAATTGCTTTTTAACCCAGGATTGAAACCCGACCGAACTGGCGTCAGTCGGTGATTCTACCTCTGAGCTTGGCAGAAGAAGCCAGACTTTTAGCGTATGATGTATCATACGCCAGTAGCCAGAAGGCTCTAAATCATTACTGAATGACCGATGCGTAGATGCTAGAGTAGCTACTGTTTTTTCAAAGTCTACCATTCTTCCAGAGTGATTAATAAGGGAATCAAGGTGTGAGAGCGTAAATACGTATATCTGTAACCTTGCTCAGAGCCACCAGAGATAGGGAAACGTGGAAAGCCATGATCGCCTACGTCCTGAAGGGACAGGGCACATAGAAGAAGAAGAATCAGTACATTTTATTATAATCTTTAGATGGCTAACCAATGTTGCAAGTCCTGGAACTGATGAGAACTTTTATCGATTTAAAACCAAACAGTGAGAATAAAGCATTTCGATTAGGTAATGGTGTAAATATCTTCACAGAATATAGTTAACTCCTAATGATACATAAATATAGTCAGAGTTTATTATAGCGATTCATACATCGCAAAAGGAAAACATAAGCCAGCAGTACATTAAGAATAAATAAGCGTGCTAACTTCAAACAACGACAGATTAACATAATTCCGTAGTCATGACAACTAACTCGCAGTTTCAAAGCCACAATTAGCCAAACAGTCAACACGGACGGCCAAATCTCGATGTTTTTATACTTCAATAAGCAAATTAAATTCAAACACACAAATGCTTTAACGCCTGCAACCGCCATTTTAACGAAGGAAAATGGCGACTGGTAATTATGAGCAATTACTGCAATTATCTTCGGTCGTCTGTTATGTGATGGCTACCAGCGTATTTGCCGCGGGAAAAGCGACGGGAAAAGAATTGGTGAAAAGCAGGTACGCTGCATTGCCACCTCTAATCATTTTATTATTTTTTCGTTTCCTTTTCTGTCGTCCCCATTCTCTCTTGTTCATAATCCTCTGAATTTTTAGTTTTTGTTTTCCATATTCGTTATTGCACCTCCCTGTTTCATTTGGTTCTTTCAGTATATTTTCCTTTTTTATTTATGCATTTTTTAAATATTTATCTTGATACTTGGAAGAAGAGAAAGAAGTTTATCAACATTTCAATTATTATCCTAACATTTTTTTCATATATTTTAACTTATTTTAACGTATTTATCCTTTTCTTTTCTTTCGCTGATGTTCTTTTTCCTTTTCCTTCTCCTTCTCCTCCTGTTCCTTTTCCTCCTCTTCTTATTCTTTTATTATTGGTTACTTAATTCTTTGTCTTTGTCTTTTCTTCTTCAACCAAACCAAACTGAACTGTTTAATCTCTGTTTACATATTTTAATTCTCTGCTACAGTCACTAATTCTTGCACTTTTATGCGACATCTCCATCCGTTTTCTCTATATTTCTATTATAATTTATCTGCATATATTTCCTCATAATTCTCTTTGTCTCGTTAAGCATCACTATATTCTCTTCGAAATAATTAATTTTACCGGCATATTTATTTTCCTATCTTAACGAGCTTCTATTTCTCTGATTCGACTTTTAAAACTTAATCACTCCCCTTTTCTAACACATTTCTCTTGGTATGCATTACCTCCCTTTGTTTTAATCTCTTTTCTTTGTTTCTTTTTCAGTTTTCTTTGACTTTCTTTAATCATAATTTCTTTTATTCTTTCCTTCCCTGATCCTTTACTGAACTCACTTCTTGTCTTTCTTCTTCTAAGTCCGTTTGCTACATTTCTGTTCTCCATACATTCAATATTATGCTCTGTAAGTGAATAAGAAATTAAGAATTAAAATCACCCTTCTTCTTCCCTTTTACAAAAATTCACAATGACGTGTGAAATCCTGGTTTTTCCCAAATAGAAAAAGGGTTGACCATGTGCTTAAAGAAAAAGTCGTAACCGGATTTCGCAAGTAGATGTTAAATTGATTTTCTGACCAATGGGATCGACTTGCAAGACCAAAAGGGACTTCGCGATCAAGTGCATAAATATCTGAATACTATAAAAGGCCCAATCAGCGTCAATCAGTCAGTCAGATGTGAGAGGCGAGACGAAACAACTGAAATGTTACTTCAAATTGACCCGGAGATAAGGGCAGGTCGCAGCTTGTTTTCTTTCTCTTTCCTTCTCGTGTGATGAGTCATTCCACTTCTTCTCCATCAAAGACATTCCTACTGAATTATAAATTTATAAATAAGTTTAGATATGAAAGAAATAAAATGAAGAGGTACTTTCTTTTTATATTCATCAAATACAAGACACCTACACAGACATACTCAGAAAGAGAGAGAGAGAGAGAGAGAGAGAGAGAGAGAGAGAGAGAGAGAGAGTGAGAGAGAGAGATTGGCAGATCCCATTTGATATTTACTGCGCTTGGTTTAGTGGAGTACATGGCCAATTAAGGGAACATGACAATATGAAGATTGTTTAGCGCCAATACTCTGTGTAAAAAGACTATCTAAGTGAAGTGTTATAACGGATAACGGAAATCTATATTTTTCAGATGAGGTATTGTAAATATTTACACTATTTACATTGTCCTCATCTTTATTCAGGGCGTTTCGGCCGATGTACTCTGCAGCCTTCTTCTTGGAATTCAGAACCGAAGTTTTTATTTTGTTCACGGGGGTAGATTGTTCTAGTTTCACGTATCATGCTTTTGGGGATATCTTAGTTTTAGTTAATTCTTTTTATCAACGAGGTTGACAAAGTGAACCTCGCTGCCTAGCCTGAGAAGGACCTCCAATCCATGGTGGACTGGGGTAAGAAATGGCTCGTAAATTTGAATACTTCCAAAACGAAGTTGCTATCTATTAACCATCATAAATAATTGCTCCTACCTCCCCCCCATTACCATAGAACAGGCTAGCCTCCCTAAGAGTAAAACACTACGCCTCCTTGGCCTCACACTCTCAGCGGACCCAAAGTGGAATGGCTATATCGAATCCATTGCTAAATCCGCTGCTAAGAAGGTCGGTTCACTGTGCAGGGCCAGGAAGTTTTTCCCATCTGAGTCCATCCTTCACATATATAAATCTACTATCCGCCCGTGTGTTGAATACTGCTACCACATCTGGTCGGGGGCCCCTGCTATTCACCTCGGGGTTCTTGACAAAATCCAACGGAGAACCTGTAATGTGAGCGATATTGACTTGGCAGCTCGACTGCAGTCGCTATCTCACCGGTGTGACGTGGCTTCCCTGTGCCTCTTCTATAAATACTTTCACGGCTTCTGCTGATGAACTTAGATCACTGTTGCCCCCTAGGTATGAATTTACACGGGCTACTAGATTAGCAACTAGGTCACATCCTTTTACAGTGAAACCGATAAAATATAACCGCAATTTCTACTCTAACAGCTTTTTTTCACGCACTTCCTGCCTGTGGAATTCCCTTCCATATACTTGCTTCCCCGACAGCTACAATCTCCAGGAATTTAAATGTAAGGTCAATAGACATCTCCTATCTCACTAACTCGCATCCGTTCTTTCAAGCTCCTTTTGCCATCTTCTCCACCCTCATTCTCGATATTCTGATCCGTCTATTACCCTCCTCCTGACATTTCCTTCCTATAACTAACCCCTTTCTCATCACTTTCCCCTATGTAACCCCCTGCGCAACAGTGGCATTAGAATGCCTTGCTTGGGGTGAAATGATTTAAAAAAAAAAAAACTCTCCAAGTTTTTTTGTTCACCTCTGCTGTGGCCAGGTATCGAACTCAGAACTATTTGGATCGAATCATTTGATTACTATAAACTGACATTTTTAACCACCGAGCCATATTCCTTAGTCGTAAATAGCGCAATAAAGATGAGGACAAAGTACGGACAATGTAAATAACGAGAATTCGAAGGTGCTTTGGGATGGTGTCTTCGAAAAGCTAAACAAGATATTAAGTGATAGAAAAAATTCGTTACACACAAAAGTGTGATGAACTCACTTGTAAATTGACAGTGAATGTTAATACGTCTATGAATATGACAATGAATGTTAGAAAATTTCTAGCATTTTTGAAGATGGTACTTGAAGCAACTGAAATGAGGTTATACAGAAGGATACTGAGAATATCACGGACAGTACATGTGAGCGCCAGAAATTTTAAGGAATGTGAGAACAAAGATATCACTTGTGCTTAGGATCGGTAAGAGTTGAAATTTCTGAGACGCAAATTGAGTAAAGGTTTGGAGAATTTGACACATGGCATATTGAAGGAAGAAAAATCAAATAACCTACTTAACGAGCCTACCTTAATCAGCATTCGAAATGATGTCTTTCATATACAGTATCAAACATCAGTAACTGGCGATGTTAAGAAATATATAACTAAACCCCCCCCCCCACACACACTCAAGCAAATCAATAGACTATTTTTATGTTTTGATGTATGACGCTGATGTTTTTTTTCCACTGGTCTTTAATATTCGAGACCAGACAGAGGCTAAAATTGGTAGAAGTTTCTTTTTCTGAAGCCGGCAATTCATTTTATTGTTAAAATCAGTACATGCACGTACTTGTAAATTTTTTCATACTCAAGGAATCTCGCCGTCGCTCTCTAATCTTCCTTGAAGTATTTCTGAGTCACACTCCTTCTCTTCTTTGTCTAACCTCTCTTCAATCTGTATTTCTGCTTTTTCCTCTTGATACATCAACTATTAAGTAAGTATTTTCCCATCATATGATCTTCAATCTGAAACTGCTTAAATATACTTTGAATAATTTTAAAACATCAGTGTTCACCTATACAAGATAGTAAAGCCTCTAAGACACAAGGGTATGGAAGAATTAAAAACAGAAACATGAATAATGAGCGGTAAAAGAAAAGAGCACATTTATATATATAGATCTGTAAATTCAGATCACGTTTAGGGTGGATAGCTATTTCAACATGTCAGTTCGAGACATGCATTGTCAACCCCAGTCAATGAAGAAAACTTTTTGTACCAGAAGCAAGGGTTAGTAAAAGAATGGATGAGAAATGTTGGTTACGATAGGGTCAAGCAGAGAGGAATCGCAGTAGTAATTTTCTTTTGGTAGGGGAAGGCAGGTGGTTTGACCATTGGGTTAGGGATTGTAGGTAGGAAAAGGTTTCGGATTCCCCAAATTTAAATTCTAATCCATGAAAGCGACAAAGCATATTATCAGAAAATGGAAGGAGCGAACTAGTGAAATTTAAATTTATTAAGGTGATAACACATGCTAAACCTCTAAATGGGATCTGAATCAGTGCACTGAATTAGTAGACAGCGATTGAGATTGCATTTAAATTTTTACAGACTACAGTTGGCTGGAAAAAATAGAGCCGATAGTGAGTTCCACAAGAGAGAAGTGCGAGAAAAGTAACTTAGTATAGAATTTACGGACTCAAATGAAAATTGATGAGATCGTGATGCCAGACTAGTCAGTCAGTTAAGTCAGATAAGTGTCATACGTGAAACACGCTTGAGCGATTATATCTCGAAAGAGACATGACTGACTGGGCAGAAGATTATCCCGCAGTAGGTTGCCATAGCTTTCTGCGGTAGATTGGTTGACAGTCAAGGCTATAGAACCCAATCTGTCCTGTTATTTGACTCATACCTAAAGGGTAAGAGATGTATTATATTATTAAGTAGTAATTAATGGAGGATGAGTTTATTACTTCATAAATATATAAAACTAATCCCCTACTTTATGCCCAGTAGAAGGCTTAATCATGTTTTCAACTATTATATTCAGTCAGTTAGCTAAGTGCCATACGTGAAACACGCTTGGGCGATCACGTCTCGAAAGAGACATGACTGACTGGGCAGAAGATTATCTCGCAGTAGGTTGCTATGGCTTTCTGCGGTAGATTGGTTGCCGACTAAGGCTACAGAATCCAATCTGTCCTGTTATTTAACCCATAACTGGAAGGAAGAGACGGGTTAATACTTTTCCCAAGGATATTTACGCGTAAGTGAACGCAAGGAATTCTACTGGAATTCGAACACGGCTTCCCGATTTGTCATTCCGAGGCGATATCCACTGCACCACGACGCACATCCTGCCAGACTAGTACTGACAATAAATTCAAAAATATTAGTCACCATAGCGAAGGTAATCATCGTGACAATCACCATGAAAGTATTTATAGAAAAGACTCAGCGAAGCAACCTTACGGTGGTAGGAAAGTGACTGTATAGTGGGTTGCTTATCTATTATTTTCCCGTTTGTTGTGGAGAGTCCGTTCTAGTGAAGGGTAGTTGTTTACTGTTGCAGGTTAACGGAATTTGGCCTTGTTGAAGATAGCCCACTATAAGTCATAAAATTATTATAAAATCAAGAAAGGCAATTTTGAGTAGAAAAATAACATTTTATATATACACATATTAATTAATGTTTTTACAATTGAAGTAATACATGAAGTATAAGTCCAACGGACGTTAAAATGTTCATGGCAATAAAATACTGAAAGAGAATTAATGTTTAGGAATTTGGGAGCGTGTAAGCAAGGAATGTCTTTGATGTGTTCGCTCCTGAGGTCAGTAAGTAGTTTTTGAGACAGGGAAGAAGGAAAGAGGTAAGGGAGGCGAGCGTAGTAAGCCACCTGACTTCGGTCAAGGGAGATACTAATTACTCTCTTCTCCTCGAGTCGGTCTGTCTGTCAATGCTTTCTGTATCCGCTTTTTATATCTTCTTTTTGGATCACAGCAGATCATTTGGGATTTCACACTTGTATTTGGCTCTAGGTTTCACATTGGCTGATAAATAAAATTCGCGTAGGCTCGCGAACTGGAAATTTAATATTTGATTAATTTTTAGTTTTCAACCGGAACATCTGCGCGAAGCCGGCGACGCAGCGACGACTTTTGGTCGTGAAAGCGCAAACATCCGGTCCATCAGTTTTGCTCGGTATAACCACAACTGAAGCCGAACTGCTATATTAGGACCAATAAAATTGCTGATTCTACTGATGTCATCAAGGAGCTCAAGGTAAATAGCAGGGACACTGGACCATACGCCGCAGTAATATTCTAAGCATGGACGAATGAGAGACTTATAGATATCTAAGATTCTGGATAGAAAGATTCTAAATTATGACTAATATATATATATATATATATATATATATATATATATATAATACTGTTTGATTATAAACAGAATATCTATTTAAATGCGAGTATCGATTAAAAATAATATTCAAATAAATCATTTCAAATTGTCGGTTGTTTATAAGCAAGTTTCGTTAATCTTCATATATATATATATATATATATATATATTAGTGTATCGCGGCAGCAGATAATTTTCTAAACATATTCTGTTAAATATAAGAGACAATGAATGTCTATTATGTTTAAAATTAGCCGTTCTAAACACCGTATTTTGGCTTTAATTTCAGTTTAAAATAAAATCAAAAATTTTCCAACATTTGGATAATTATTTATTAATTTTGTTCTAAGCTTTCGGCTCACATTAGCCATCTTCAGAGAGGATACAAGGACGTTAACACAAAAACATTCATCATCAGCGACGATTTTATCTTATGTTGACATAAAACTCAGCTAAGCAACTGCAACAGTTACCAAAAATAGAAAACGCAGTTCACAAATTTGTAATGTTGGAGAATTTTTGTCTTTATTTTCAACTGAAATTAATGCCAAAATACGATGTTTAGAACGGCTCATGATTAAACATAATAGACATTCATTTTCTCTTATATTTAACACTATATATATATATATATATATATATATATATATATATATATATATATATATATATATATATATATAAAGTACGTATATTTTGGCAGCATCTTTTCTTTTAAACAAGTTGTGTTAAACGATAGAGTCAACATAGTCTTAAATATTTTCTTTTGAATTTGTTCATATTTTCTGATTATACTTTTTATTTCCGGATTATATTTGTATAAAAATTGTCCAAAGTACTTACGAACGTCATCTTTCATCATCAGGGACTATATTACAGCTTAATATATATATATATATATATATATATATATATATATATACTCTTAACAAAAGAGCCTGAATCGTTACTCGAGTTTCAACCCTTAGTAACGACTCGTGTTTTCCTTTCTTAAGTGTCACACGTTGTGAAGCGTTTTTACCTGTGTACTTGTTGATCTGTGCGTTGAGTAATTTACCTCGTAGTTTGGTGTTTTCCTTTTCGGCTTTCTTTTTTCTTCTTTCCTTGTTAGAGATTTTTTCTCGTCGAAGGTGTTAGGTGTTCTGGAAAGTTGTTTGTTCGTTATAACAACATAGTTGGTTTTTCTTGAGAAGTTTCTAGTATACTTAAATTTTTCTGTTCGGCGTGGAGTATTGTCCGAAGTGCCTATTGCCCCGAATGCTTTCTGACACTTTTTTAGCCATCTACAAGGGATTTGTTGTTAGTTTTCTTCATTTCCTTTCATGGTTGTTATTTAAGTCGTAGTTGTGTGATGTGTGATGTCTGTAGTCAGTCAGTTAAGTGCCATACGTTATACACGCTTGGGCGATCATGTCTCGAAAGAGACATGACTGATTGGGCAGAATATTATCCCGCAGTAGGTTACCATTGCTTTCTGCGGTAGACTGGTTGCCGACCAAGGCTATAGAACCCAATCTGTCCTATTATTTAACCCATAACTGGAGAGAAGAGACGGATTAATACCTTTCCCAAGGGTATTTGCGCGTAAGTGAATGCAAGGAATTCTACTGGAATTCGAACTCGGCTCCCCGATTTCTCGTTCCGAGCCGATATCCACTGCGCCACAACATCTGTTGTGTATTATGTACATGTTCTAATATATATAAATATAATATATAAAGAATTACACAACATTAAGCAAACACTAGTCAATAATGGATTTCCTAACTCCGTTATTGATCAACAAATTAAAATGTATCTCAACAAACTTAACAATAGCTCTAACAATAATGATAATATTATTAATAATAATGGTTTACATCAAAATAAACATAACACTATTAACTTATACTATTGCAACCAAATACATAATAATTATAAACAAGATGAAAAAACTCTCAAAAACATAATACGTAGAAATGTTAAACCAGTCGAAACTAATAATCAAATTAAACTCATTATATATTATAAAAAGTTTAAAACAATTGACCTCATAGTCTATAATAACCCAACAGGCACTAAACTAAATTCTTTACAAAAAACCAATGTAGTGTACCAATTTACATGCCCATTCAGAGATTGCATCTCTGATACTAATCAAAAACCTAGTACACATATTGGTTTTACCACAACCACGCTCTCCCGTAGACTTACATGTCATCTTTCTGATCAGAGTACTATTAAACAACATTTCTCTGAAAAACATAAACATGTAGGTAATATCAGACAGATTTTGGTCAACAATACGGTGATCCTTACTCATACACACAGTAAGAGGAACCTGCAGATATTGGAGGCCATGTACATCAAATCAAAACAACCAACACTCAATAAAATCAACTTTAAAACAGGAAATAACATATTACATTGCATTTGACTAGATGGTTTTGTTGTCATTTCGCGCTATCCCGCGGTGTGACGTCATAAAACCGCATCGCAAACTTAAGAACTGCGTTTATTATTTTTGGTAACTATTGCCGTTGCCAAGCGGAGTTTTATGTCAACACAAAATAAAATCGTCGGTGATGGTGGATTTTACAATATTTCAGTTTAAACTACCTCTCTGAAGATGGCTCATGTGAGCCGAAAGCTTAGAAGAAAACCAATAAATAATTATTCAAATGTTGGAGAATTTTTGTCTTTATTTTCAACTGAAATTAAAGCAAAAATACGACGTTTAGAACGGCTCATGATTAAACATAATTGACATTCATTGTCTCTTATATTTAATAGCATATGTTTGGAAAATTACTTGCTGCCTCGATATACTAAATTTATATATATATATATATATATATATATATATATATATATATATATATATAAGGAAGAAAAAGTGTTCTGTATTGGAAGTAGACCGTTTATAGTTATAGACGGTGTAGATATATAAATTTACTGCATAGTTACTGTTTTGCGACTCAAGCGATCATCAGGCTTTTAGTGTGGGTGTGTGTGTGTGTGTGGGTGTGTGTGTGTGTGGTGTGTGTGTGTGGGTGTGTGTGTGTGTGCGTGTGTGTGTGTGTGTGTGTGTGTGTGGGTGTGTGTGTGTGGGTGTGTGTGGGTGTGGGTGTGTGTGTGTGTGTAGGTGTGTGTGGGTGTGTGTGTGTGTGGGTGTGTGGGTGTGGGTGGGTGTGGGTGTGGGTGTGTGTGAACTCATTCATATAAATAAATATATATTAGGAAATTATGAATTTCAATTCTTAGATGTTTAGAGCTAATAACTTTAAGATATATCCGTAGGCTTACCTACAAATTTGCTTCTTCTTTTATTTGCCATGTTCTTTCCCGACTTGGCAGCTCAGACACAGTCACTTTCGCACCGGCACAATGTGGTTCCCTGTGTCTCTTCCACAATTACTTTCATGGCTTCTTCTCCGATGAACTTAGCTCACTGGTGCTCCCTATATATGAATTTACTTGAGCCACAAGATTGGCAACTAGATCCCACCCTTCTACTGTGAAACCAATAAAATGTATACGCAAATTCTACTCCATCAGCTTCTTTTCTCGCACTTTCCGCCTGTGGAATTCCCTTCCGTTTACTTGTTTCCCCAACAGCGACAATCTCCAAGAATTGAAATGTAAAGTCAATAGTCATCTCCTATCTCACTAACTTGCATTCTCTCTCTCATGCTCCTTTCTCCGTCCACTCCACTCTCATCAGTATTCTCATCCTTCTCTTACCCATTTCCTGACACCCCCTGTACCCTTTCACTCTTTCTCATAACTTTCCTCCTATGTAATCCCCTGCACAACAATGGCAGTAAACTTCCTTTGTTTGGGGCGATTTGAATATTAAAAAATGTGCCTCTCCACATCTTCCTATTTATTTCTCCAACTAATTTCTTACCCTTTTACCATCTCACTTTGACAAAACTATTCTCCCAAAAACTTATTTTTTTAGAGAAAGATGTTATAGCTTTCAACCGAAAGCAGTACTGGCTGCCTCGTCAATGAATACCAAATGTTTCCTTATTGGGAAACGGCTCTTATTACCAATACGATTTGTCCGTATTCTGCCATCCATTTACTCAAACCCGTTTATGACTGCTTCTCTTGCGTTCCCCATGATGTGCCCTAGAGTTTTCAGTTACCTTTTATCTCGATGTATCTATCAGTTTCTATGCTTGTAAAATATTAACAGGTAGGGATACAAAGACAGATGTGCACGCAAATACAACATTACTAGGTATTTTGAAAAACTGAATAGGGAAGTTACATCTTTTTAATGCATGAGGGGGATACTATTGATCTGAACTTATTTATAAATGAAACTTTGTGTGTGTGTGTGTGTATGTGTATGTGTGTGTGTGTGTGTGTGTGTGTATCCGTTACCTATAGACTCTGAAACAGCCGAACCGATTTTCTTTAAAATTTACACAGTTGTACTATAAGCGTCTGCGAGTGTTCTTAGCTAGGTTTTGTGTCGAGGTACCCACGATAAATATCGAAATCGAAAAAATCGGGTTATAGAATGAGTGGTCAGATTTTAATCAAATTTGATACACTCATAGACAAAGACATAAGAAACGATATTCAGAAGTTTCAAGGTTGCAGTTTTTACAATAGTGCAGAAAATCGATAATATATATAAAAGACAAGATGTTTGTGTGTGTGTCTGTTTATCTGTCTGTATGTCCTTTATACAAATCCACAATTTTTATCTGATTCTCACCAAAATTCACACAAATATTCTTTAGGCTGAGTCTGAGCTCCAGGACCATGGATTAGATTTAAAGCTTTCATTACACCCGAGCAATGCCGGGCTATACTGCTAGTATAGAATGTTTAAATACTCACTCAAATAATCACACGCCGGCCAAAATTTTGGCGAGGAAATAAAACACAGGGATAAGTGGGTTCATAACTTTCCCTAGAAAATTAGTCTACATAAACATCTTCAGCCAGAAATCGAACTCGGTGTGATGATTTGGTTATGCTACGTCAAGCGAATACAGTCGCATGTAGGCATGGGCGCGTGTGTGTGTGATTGAGTGTGTGTGTGTGTGTGTGTGTGTGTGTGTGTGTGTGTGTGTGTGTGTGTGTGATTGTGGGTATGAAGAAAGGTACCCCTGCGCGTGGGTATTGTAGCAGATGACTGCTGATCAAAGAATGAAACAGTGTATTTCAAATGAAAACTTAATTTAAAAAATAATATTGTTAATTTGTGTCTGTGCAAAGCGTTTTCTGTCCACCCCCCTGTCTTATGCACACACAAGCACATATAGATGTATATATATAAATGCACCAACACACTTACACCATGTATCTTTACACCGCATATATTTATACATGTGTTTGGGCAAACCTATACTGTTACACACACACACACACGCGCGTGCGCACACACATGCACACGCTCACTCTTCTATACCAGTTGTCCGTTCAGTTTCCCCAATTTGGTTTTGGGCGACATTCTTCATCTCTATCGTCGAATCGTAATTTGAAAGTCCTCGTGCGTTTTTTTCCTCTATCTTTCTTCTTCCTCTTATCTCTGTCGTATCCGCTGATAAGAAATCCATCGTTTTAAGCGCAGCAATAATGGTGTAATGTGCATTTTCACGTTTTAAACGATTGACAAACGAACAATTAAAGGGTAGTAGCTTCTTTTTCTCCTCCTTCCATCTTCTGCTCGTCGTCAAAGAATAAAAACAGATAAAGAAAATAAAGAAAACAAATTGCCATAAGATAAACGCTCTAACAATGACAACGAAGTGTTAAATAAGGATTTTTGTAGTTATTGTATTTAATTGTTCAATCTATATAGTGACACAATCGGCGCGTACTGAATGCGCATGCCCGTCCACCAAATGTAGAACTCGTCTCACGAACTAATGCACAATAAAATAATAATCACACAGAGTAAATGATTCGCCTTTCTCTTACTTTCTCGCAATGCCTCTATTTCTTTCTGTTTCCCTCATTTGATCTTTCTCCAATCGTATTAAAACACACTTACATGACGTTTTTGCTTTATTTTTTTCTATCAAATTCGCGCATTCACTGTTGCTCTCAAAAGTATTTAAACGTTTACAAAACTTTTTCGAACACCCTAACAAACATACTTTCGCACAATAGAACGGATAACTACTGCATACACACATATATACGAGAACAAGGCAGAAAATATACACAGAAATTAGTTGATCATATAAATATTAATAAATACACTGACTTCCTTTGAAGGGCGATTTTGCTGCTAGAAGTTATTAGATTAACTTACAGGTCAACCTTTTGATACAGCTGAATCTTTTGATAGTCTGGCGAGTGCAGTACCTACTTTGGTATCACTTAGGGTGATCCCAGTATATAAGGGAGCCATCAAAGATCAACTTCTCTTAGAACAAATGTTGGCGGACCTGAAGCAGACTACCACCACATTTAATTTCGTTGTTTTTCATTTTTTTTTTTAACTTTTTTCAGCGCAGTCCTATCGATTACCCCTTTAGCTTTACGATTGACAAAATAAAAAAAAAAATTGAAAAATTTCAACATTTAAACATTTTCGGAGGCGGGGATTAGTTTTTTATACAACGTTATAGTAAATTTAGTAAATTTTGAAACCAGTCGCCGGTACGACATTACCGCCACATGTAAATACAATAACTACAAAAATCCTTACATGTTCATTATCAAATTTTAAAAAATTTTTCAGTGCAATATTATCTTTACGAATGACAAAAAAAAATTGGTAAAAATTTCAATATTTAAACAATTTTGAGTGGGGACGAGTTTCTCATACAACCTTATAGTGGATTGAAAATGGAGGATCTATTTACTTTAACGTTGTATGATAAACTGCCCCCCTAAATTTGTTTAAATATTGTAAATTTTCAAATTTTTTTTGATAATCGGAAAGTTTAAGTAACAATCAATTGAACTGCGCTGAAAAAAGTAAAAAAAATACTGAAAACAACGAAATTAACATAAACAACGCGACTCCAACGCGAGTGGATTGAAAATGGAGTATCGATTTACTTTAACGTTGTACGAGAAACTGACCCCCGCCCCTCCAATAAAAAAGTTGGTTAAATATTGTAATTTTTAAAATTTTTTTTGATAATCGGAAAGTTTAAGTAACAATCGATAGAACTGCGCTGAAAAAAGTAAAAAAAAAAAATTTGGTTAAATAGTTTATATATATATATATATATATATATATATATATATATATATATATAACACATCACTCAATAAATCTTGGGCCTAACTAATAAAACAATAGCTTTTAGGCAAAATTCGACTTCATTCATC
>JBBBDQ010001305.1:2635000-2685000 GCA_037127315.1 Ascarosepion bandense
CGGACCACTCCTTCTATAACCCGATTTTTTCGATTATCGATTTTCCATATTTATCGTGGGTACCTCAACACAAAACCTAGCTAAGAACACTCGCAGACGCTTATAGTACAACTGTAAATTTTCAAGAAAATCGGTTCAGCCGTTTCGGAGTCTATAGGTAACGGACACACACACACAGACACACATACAGACAAAGTTCCATTTATAAATAAGTTTAGATGCTAACCGTTTCACTTGTCGTTCTTCTGGCTCCATTCCTACCAGCCAAGTTTAATCTTAAAAAATTTAATTGCAGTGTCAATCGCTGTCTATTGTCCTCCTGCTTACTCTGCTTTTGTTCTCGCTATTTAGTAAGGATTCTGTTTTCAAATTCTTCTACACTCAGTAACCCCTTGCGTCTTAATGGCTTTATTAACTTGTTTCAGGTGAACTCGATGAAAAAGAAAGAAAGAAGAAATCTTTGACTATGAATTTACGGTTGTCTAGGATATATTTAATTTACTCAGACAATGATTAAGCGTAGTTATATCATCTATCAACATAGAAATATAAAGGTGTACATATACAAGAAAAAAAAGTATCAGAAAACTTCACCAGAGCTACTGCGAATTAGAAAAAAAATTCTTCTTATAATTATTTATCTACGGTTATACACGTCGTCTATGTGGCGTGATCCCCAGGGCGTAAACAATCATGGCTTTCCATAACTTTCTGTCCTTTGTAGAATTTAAGCGCATTACTAGATTGGCGACTAGGTCTCATCGCTATACTGTTGAGTTAGCTGGATGCAACAGTAAGTTCTATTCTAAGAGATTTTTTGCCTCTCACTTCCGCCTTTTGAACTCTTTTCCGGTTTCTTATTTCTAGTCTTGAAAAATTTAAATACAACCTCAACCGCCATCAATCTGAATTTCTGAAACTTATTCTTTTATTGTCCATTCTCCTTGCTAGCTTTTTATTCTCTTTCACCCTCAGTAATTCCTTGCGTCTTAGTGGCATTATTTCCTTGATTGGAGTGAAATAAATATCGTTACGTATGTTATTTGCTGTTTCTCTTATGTTCCATTAACTCCGGCGTTACTGGGTATGACGATAAACTACGCCCGGCAACAAGGAAGGCTTTGAAGAGTGTGGAACCACATCTTAATTTCTGTTTAGTGGAAGTAGTTGTGGAAGTACCTGTTGGTATGTGTGGCTGCGGAGGTATCCCAACTATGGACAAATAGTTAACCCCGAAAATTGGGGTCAAAACATTATGAAAGTATGAAAACAGATCTTTATAGAAAAATACAAGCCACACATTTTCGTAGTAAAATTTACCAGCAATAAATTTGTGTAAAAAAAATAAAAAAGATAATAAAAACATTACCAGCAATACATTATTGTAAAAGAACTCACTAATGCTCGGAAGAAAATTAAATTTAGTCATTTAATGACCCAGAGGGAGTTGATATGCTTTTAAAGAACTAAACAAACAAAGCTTTAAATACGTCCTGTGAGTGTCAAATACTCCAAGTCTTCTTTTCTTATTCTGTATTCTAGAAATTTCAAGGATATCTTTCTGATTACAATTATAAGCATCCTTTTAGATTCGATTTTCCTTAAAACTTCCTCGTTTTTCACATGTGCAGTGCCCGGTATTCTCATTATCCTTTTCTGTGACCTAATTCTCTTAATCTGTGAGGAGATTGTCCAGTATTCACTTCCATAGAGCGTATTTGATATAACGCAACAGCTTAGGACACATTTTGTTTCTAACGAACTTTTTTTTGTTTTCAATATTTTGCTTAAATTTGGAAGATATCGTGGGCTATATACAAATCTACCATCCGCCCGGGCATTAAATATTGCTGCCATATATGGTCGGGTGCTCTTTCTATCCACCTAGGTGCCCTTGACAAAATCCAACGGAGAATCTGTAATGTGATACATCTCGACTTAGCATCCACCCGGGCATTAAATACTGCTGACATATCTGGTCGGGTGCTCCTGCTATCCACCTAGGTGTCCTTGAGAGAACCCAACTGAGAATCTGTAATGTGATAGATCCCGACTAAGCCTCCGCCCATGCATTAAATACTGCATCCATATCTGGTCGGTTGCTCCATCCACCTAGGTGCCCTTGACAAAATCCAACGGAGAATCTGTAATGTGATAGATCCCGACTTAGCATCCGCCCGGTCATTAAATACTATTGCCATATCTGGTCGGGTGCTCGATCCACTTGGGTGCTCTTGACAAAATTCAACGGAAAATCTGTAATGTGATAGATCCCGACTAAGCATCCGCCCGGGCATTAAATACTGCTGACATATCTGGTCGGGTGCTCCTGCTATCCACCTAGGTGTCCCTGACAAAATCCAACGGAGAATCTGTAATGTGATACATCTCGACTTAACATCCGCCCGTGCATTAAATACTGCTGCCATATCTGGTCGGTTGCTCCATCCACCTAGGTGCACTTGACAAAGTCCAACAGAGAATCTGTAATGTGATAGATCCCGACTTGGCAGCTAGAATACAGTCGCTTTCTCACCGACGAAGTGTGGTTTCCCTCTATCACTTCTACAAATAGTTTCACGGCTTCTGTTCCGATGAACTTAGCTCACTGGTACCTCCTATATATGAATTTACTCAAACCACAAGATTAGCAACTTGGTCCCACTCTTTTACAGTGAAACCGATAAAATGTTTCTCGCACTTCCTGCCTGTGGAATTCCCTTCCGCTTATTTGCTTTCCTGACAACTACAATCTTCAAGAATTCAAATGTAAAGTCAATAGGTATCTCCTGTCCTACTAACTTACATCCTCTCTCTCATGCTCCTTTCTCCGTCCACTTCACTCCCATAAGTATTCTCATCCTTCTCCTACTCTTTTCCTGACACCCCTTATAACCTGTCACTCTTTCTCATTACATTTCTCTTATGTAACCCCCTGCATAACAGTGGCAGTAAAATGCCTTGCTTGGGGCGACACGATTATAAAAAAAATGTCTTCGGATTTCAGTGCCATATTTTCTGAATAAAATTATAATCCCTGAAGTACGATGCCGTCTGAGAATAACAGATAGTCTGATAAAATGTTCAGTCTACGGCCATTTTGTGACGTCAGCACACGTGTCCCGTAACATGTCGTACGGAAAGTTCACGTGTTACAACCCAGCAGCAGTGGCGTGTGGAAGACAAGAGAGCCAGAGAGAAACTATCCTATTTTCAGTCTGGTTTTGAATTCAGATATTTCCTTCTCTTAGACTGGTTACCATTTTTTAAAATAATGTTCACCGAATACAAGGCTTAAAGAACTCAAGACAGGGTGTTATTGATATAGGTGTATACTAACAAGAGAAGGAAATTATAACTCAAGATTAAGAATATTTGGGGATAAATAACGATTGAGAAGGATAAGAAGTATTCGGAAAAACATTGGCGCGAGAGACTCTTCCACAAGGCGCTGTTCTTGGGAAACAGCTGCCTGAGTAGCACTTCCTCCTTACAACTCCGTTGATGAAGCATGGCGTATCTTACCTTTAAATTCTGACCTAGTCGAATTAATGAATGGAAATGGTCTGGGCATTTATTATGGAAATAGCGATACATTTGCGACATTGCGTCTATGAGGAAACAGGATGTAATGTGAAAGATGTCATTCCCTTACGAGGCCGCGTAATCGACCTTGAAGTCTGTCTAGAATGGGAATATGTGGGAGAAGCACTCCATATCTTGTAAATATAAAACATAGCAGATGCTTTCTTTTAACATCTTTAGCAATGTATTGTACATACGAGTTCCACTTGAGATATGGAGGGAACAATAGACGTTCGATATAATGGAACGTATTGGAAATGTAATCGTTTATTGTCACTAAAGAGAAGGTAAGACCATCGGTGATGATAATAGTTTCGTTTATGAAGTACTGAAAGCTACAAGTTTGTTCTTCACCATGGGGCTGTTCGGAGATAGGACAAAATAAAGATCACCCGTGAGGCTCCAAACGTCTTGATTTTGGGAAGTGCTTCCATTAATTGTGGTATCGTCTGCATAGATGTTCACGAATAACAATCTCCTAAGCGTAGCCTAAATGTGGCACAAAGCCGAAAATATGGGGTACCCAGTGAGAATCGAACTCACTCCTCAGTCGTCATTGTTAGCGACACGAGCTTGCTAATCATTACACCAGGTCGACGTGACCACGTAGATATTCGCTCAGTCAGTTAAGTGCCATACGTGATTCACACTTGGGCGGTCATGTTTCAAAAGAGACATGACTAACTGGGCAGAAGATTATCCCGCAGTAGGTTGTTATTACTTTCTGCGGTAGGCTGGTTGCCGACCAAGGTTATAGAACCCAATCTGTCCTATTATTTAACCCATAACTGAAGAGAAGAGACGGATTAATACCTTTCCCAAGGGTATTTATGCGTAAGTGAATGCAAAGAATTCAACTGCAATTTGAACTCGGTTAAAATATTGTTGAGCTGATAAAATCAGATGATGAAATTACCTTTTCTTCTTATTTTAGAAGATACAAGCAAATTTACAGAGCGACTGGGAAAACAAGAAAAAAACAAAACTTTTGTTGAGAAAGTTAGCATCAGTAGGACATGAAAAAATACTGTAATTTTGTACAACCGAGAAAATGAGGAGAAATTTGCTTTAAAGAAAAGGTAAATATGGTGACGAAAATTGTTAGCGAGAAAACTTCCTTAGTCAATACTCGTGGGAAACACTTCCAATCTGAATGAATCTGATGTTAAAT
This sequence comes from Ascarosepion bandense, assembly GCA_037127315.1. Taxonomy (NCBI): domain Eukaryota; kingdom Metazoa; phylum Mollusca; class Cephalopoda; order Sepiida; family Sepiidae; genus Ascarosepion; species Ascarosepion bandense. Next base: position 2,639,757 of record JBBBDQ010001305.1, read on the forward strand.
AAGACGAAGAATTTGTCACATACACCGGAATCATTAACAATGAGCGTGAAAGATTCAAATTAAACGACCTGACTAAGGATATTTTTAAAGGATTAATTTTTGTTCAAGGGCGAAAAAGACGCAAAAACAAAGGCTAGAATCCTAACGAAACTGGAACAGAATGAAAAACTTACACTGCAAGAAATTTAGGACAAATGTCACAATCCTAAATCTGAGACGTGAGGAAATTGAAAAAAAAAAAAAAAAATAAATAATGTGTAAAGCCAAAGAAAAACGTGGAAAAAGAACAATTAATCCATATTTCGGAGAAAAATGTATCTTTAAGAATTTCAAACATAAAAAGTCACACTGTAAACTAAAGCAAGAAAAACTTCTCACAGAAAAAATTCGTACACAGCGTTGAAGCAGAAAAATAATTGCAGAACCCCCCCCCCCCCCCCCAAAAAAAAATGTATGGAAAAATAATAATGTGGATGTAAACAAACAGCTAGACACGAGTATCAAAATAATCAGCGAAGACACATGGAAAGCAAACGGACAAACTATATTAAAAAAGCTTCAAAAATGGTATTAAAATACTACAAACTTATTCGGTACTGACTGGATGGAATTATTCAAGTTAAGTATAAGTATTTATTGCAAAAAGTGGACAAGTGACCAGTTTAATGCGAAAATTCAAAGGAAGAAGTGAAAAAAGAGTCTACCCTCGTAGAGGCCCTTACACCGAAAAATTCATCTCATTTATTGAATGACCCCCAAAGAAGTCCTTATACCGAAAAATTTACCTTATTTATTAATTGACCCTCGTAGAAGTCCTTATAGCGAAAAATTCACTTTATTTATTGAATGACCCTCGTAGAAATCCTTATACCGAAAAATCCACCTTATTTATTGAATGACCCTCGTAGAAGTCCTTATAGCGAAAAATTCACCTTATTTGTTGAATGAGCCTCGTAAATAAACAAATAATAAAATACGTGTTAGTGCTGATTTTTGGACTGGATTAAAGAAGTGTTTATAATCACATAGCTATCTATTATCAAGTTCAGAGAAAATCTTTGCTAAATTAAACGGTGGAAAAATGGTCTATATGGTGAAGAGAAGAAGAATGAGAACACAAAAGCCATTGGAATCAGTTAAAGAAAAGATTTACCGAAGAAGGAAACGTTCTGTATAATATCTTTCACGTACCAACAACCCAAAAATTCTAGAAAAAGGAAACGTATGGAAAAACAAAACAAAATAAATAAAAAGTTAAGCACGAGTCGTATTCAAAGAGAGTTCTGCGCCAGTGTCTCATCAGAACTCAAAAGTGCAAGTCAATTTCTTTGTCTTCGAGAAGAGAACAACTTAGTCAGAGCACGGTCTACGGACTGAGACTCGGCTGGGAAAGACAGACAAGATCTCTCTCTTTAGGCGAAGTTCGACTCGAGTGAAACGGACTAGACAGGCTTAATGTCCGAACCTTGGGGGCTAGATAAATTTTGACGTTTTCCCAGAGTGTCCGCGCTCGGCTTCCCCACGTAAAACCCGATCTTGTGTCAAATACCGTCTCAGTGGAAAGACCAGGGGTAAATACCAATACAACATGAACTCAAAGCTGTCAGTAAAGCTCTATATCTTCAGGCGGAGAACGACCCAGTTGGGACTGTATTGACGAGGATTCGATTGAGAAAAAACAAACTCACAATCTTCGGTCAGAGTTCCGTTCAGTCAGGATTCCTTCTATTGACAGAGATTCTGCTAAAAAAAAAACAAAAAAAAAACAGACTTAGTGCTCGATCTCGCATATGCGAGAGCTGGGCAAGTTTTGACCCTGGACCCGAGTCTCCGCATTCGGACTCCTCATCTAAAGATCAACCTTGTGTCATATCCTGTTTCATTTGGAGTTCCGTGCAAATTGACCCAGAGTTCCGTGCAAATTGAAGCTTGTCGGACTTCGGGCGGAGAGGAACTCAGATGAAGCTATGTTTACGAGCAGAGGCTTGACTGGGGAAAATAGACAAGAACCCGATCACGCATGTACGTATTTTTGTCCGAGTGTACGACTCATTCCAAGCTCCGTCTACGGACAGAGACTCGGCTGAGAGGAATAGACAAGCATAGTGCCTGATTCAGTATATGTGAGGGCTGGGCAAATCTTTACCCTTGCCTCGAGTGTCCACGCTCGGGTTCCTAACGTAAAGCCCGACTTTGTGTAAGATCCCATCTCAGAATCCCAAAGGAAGCTGAAAAGTTGAAAATGATATCAATATTTCAGTTTCATTTCAGATTTTGTATGACTTCTAATCGGGAGAGCTGAGTTCGAATCCCAGCCGGATTTGTTACATTTAGTTACGCCTAAATATCCTTGGGAAAGGCTTGAATCTCTCTCTTCTCCTCCAGCTACGGGTTGAATAGCAGGACAGACTGGGTCCTATAGTTTTTATTGGCTACCGGTCTAACACGGAAAGAAACAGCAATCAAGTTAGTCATTAATTGAAAGAGACATATAAGCTTGCATCATGTATGGCACTTAACGAATGACCAGTAAATTGGTCAATAGATAAATGATACAAAGACATTTAACAAAGGCAAGCAGACAAGAAAATCACACAAACAACTGAAATTTTTCTGCAAAGGTCGCGTCGGAAATTACATTCAATTCAAAGGTAAAATAAAAACAATGCGAGAAGAAAAATTCTTGAATCTTTCTGGCAAAAGCAGAAAGATTCTAGAATTTTTTTTCTGGCAAAAGCGGAACGAAGATTTAATAAGAGAAAAATGTTCCATTTCAATCAATCGTTAAAACAATAATTACACTTAGAATCATCCTTCACCGATAGAAATATCCCTTGAACCTTGCATAACATCAAATGTAAGGCATGAACATAGCTGTTTACAATTTTCAATATCGTGTGGCTCTTAGCATTTTCTCCTTTCTAAGTTCTGCCATCCATTCACACATTCTCGTCAGACAAGTGGCTCGAAGTTTTCCCTCTCTCTTGCTCTCAATGTGCTTTCTGAGGGTTACGTTTTCCAAGCCCTCTTTCCTCATTACGTGTCTAAAGAAATTTCAGCTGTATCTTCCTGATTCTGTACAGAAGTATTCTTTCTGTTTCCATTTTATTTCGGACTTCCTTGCTTCCGCCTATGAAATTCTCAGTATCCTTCTGTAGAACCACAGTTCTGCTGCTCTTATTTTTTTACTCATTCTCAGGAAAATTACCAAGCATTCACTGCCATATAAGAGGATAGCTATCACATAGCAATCCAACACGTTTCGAACGGATTCCTTTCCGTTTTTCAGCACATCGCTTAGCTTCTTGAATGTTTTTTTTTAATGTCATTTATGTATTCGGATCTCGGTGTCACATTTTCTATCCTTTGTTAAAACTCTTCCCAGACATTTGAACTTGGGCACCTTCTTAATGTTTACACCTCCAATTCGTAACTCGAATCTCAGGGTTTAAAGAGGATGCTTTTCCGATCACTACGATCTTAACGTTTTCAAGTTCAGGTTCAGTCGTTATCTATCTTACATGTCTTCATAATATACTTTTCATAATTTCACCCTTTACGCCGTTGTAACAAACTCATTTAGTAACGATCTACCTTGAGTGGCTCTTGAGTGAACAAGTGTATAAAAAAGAAGGACCGAAACTCGAGACCGTTATTTATATTGCGTATTCTCATAATATGCTTTCCATGCTTTCCCTTTTATGACATTGTAAAAACCTCATTTAGTATCGCGCTTTCAATAGGAGTAGATAGTTTCACTTATCTCCCAGTTCACATTGACCCTTCGATCTTTTAAACAGAAGTACGGGTTTATCCTTTGTTTCCTTTTTAGTATTCGGTTTCCGGTTCTTTCTGAAGTCTTCAACTCTTTTCTCCTAACGCTTGTCCTCACCAATACGAATATAACTTCACAGAGTAAACCTCTACTTTGACTGACTCCTGCCTTATATTGAGGAATATTAGTTAAAAAAAAAAAGAAAGAAAAATTCAGTGCTAGCGTCGGAGTAGAAGCAACAAAGATGAGGGTATAAGATGTGTTCTTTATTAAAGTTGAGAGAATAGACTTACAGGGTGCAATGGATACATTGTCGACTAAATGCAAAAATGAAAATAACACTCACGTCTTATTTTAACAGATATATTGACCAAAATTACACAAAAATATTTTGAAATACTAAAGAGTAAATCTATTTAATAAAATCGTCATTGGCTTCAAGCACGGCCTCCAGACAACTTCGAAATCTCCTGCATCTCTTCAGGACGGTCTCTTTGCTGCCATAATCCTTGTTTTCAGTTCATCTTTGGTGTTACAAGGAGTTTTGTTGGTCTCTCACTCAGCTGCGCCCTACACATAATGATCAAGGGGGTTGTCGTCTGGGGAGTTAGGTGGCCAGATGTAAGGGATTATGTAGTCGCAGGAATCGTCTGGCAGCCAAGATTGTGTTCTCCTGCTTGTATATAATGTTGCAGAGTTCTGTTGCTAGTCATAGGCTCTTTCAGCAGCCACCCTCTTGACTAGTGATCACTCTAAATACCTTCGTAATCAAATTATTTCCAAATCCACTTCACTGTCCACAGATTGACACCCTAAAACTCTGAAATGTTCGTATTGGAGCTTCCGGTGCGAATGCCAAGCAGTACAGCATGCCGTTCCCAAATCTTTGGCAGACGGTATCCAACTGACCCTACTATACCATGCAGCTAGCAAAATAAAAAAACAAGCATCGTGCATGCGTGAAATTAAAAAAAAAATAATGGCGACAATTTTCCCATCATACGTTGTATTTATTAAAATGTAGGTCGCAGCGAAATATTCCAATTTTTTTTACGACGTCGCAACCCTTCATAAATGAAAATATTGTCCTTTCGTTTTATATCATACTAGCCCGGCGTTGCTCGGGTGTAATGAAAGCTTTTATATATATATATATTATCGATTATCTGCACTATTGCAAGAACTGCAACCTTGAAACTTCTGAATATCGTTTCTTATGTCTTTGTCTATGAGTGTATCAAATTTGATTAAAATCGGACCACTCCTTCTATAACCCGATTTTTTCGATTATCGATTATCGATATTTATCGTGGGTACCTCGACACAAAACCTAGCTAAGAACACTCGCAGACGCTTATAGTACAACTGTGTAAATTTTCAAGAAAATCGGTTCAGCCGTTTCGGAGTCTATAGGTAACGGATACACACTCACACAGACATACACACAAAGTTTTATTTATAAATAAGTTCACATTTAATGAAATGTGTAGCTGTTTATATTTGCTAGTTATTTATTTTGCTATTTTTATTTCTTTGCGTAATTGTTTATTTTCAGTCTTGGTTAAAATAAATTTAAGAATGTTGAATTTATATAATATGAACATCTATTTCATTGGTAACGTTGTGCTCTCATCAATCTTTTATGATGGAAATGAAAGATATTTTAATATTAGAAAAGATCTGAAGAAATTTGCAATGATTTGTCATTTAAACATTCTTCTGAGGCAAGAAAGAATTGTGTGTTGCCGAATGACACGTTGCCTTCATCTTGAATATTATGAGTTATGCCCTGCTTTGTCAGTACGGATTCTTGTTGATCGATTTATGCAGACTGCACATAACATGGAACCAGTGTTTGATGATCAAAATAAAATTTTGATGTACTTGAAAACCCAAAATAATATTTTTTTCAAAATTTACAGACAGACGCAATTGTTCGGTATTTGAATTTATTCCATTCTTAGCTAAATTGAATGACAGCAATATGAAGAGGAAGGGAAGCTAGTGATGCCCGATAAAGAAGGTAAACAGCCAAGTGCATTTAAGTGCAACTCTTTCTTTGTCTAAAAATTTCCTCAACAGGACTTATAGGCGCTTCTTTCTATGTTGACACAACGCAACTATCTCGAGTTCCGTTTTAATTGCAAGTTTTGTAGAATGTTATTGGGTTGTTCGAAAAGTTTGTGTTAATTTTTAGTCGTTCATATTCCAACACGTTTAAAACGCGTCAAATATATCGACAGATGTGATATGCTTGCATTTCCAATTAGAGCAGACTTCAAACTATCGCTTGAGAAAGAACGTTTTAAATTACTTAATTCGTGTCAATTTTGCATCCCTATGAAAATAGAAGATTTTAAGGTGCATTTTAAACACGTTGCATTTTTATTATCGTAAAGGCAAAATGCTCCGTAAGCAACAAAAAAAAAAAAAAAGAAAGAAAAAAAAAGATATATGCAGTGTACGGTGAAGGTGCTTTAGCTGAGACAATTGTATGAAAGAGATTCGCTAATTTTAAGAATGACGGAAAAGACATATTAGAGACGCTGTATGATTTCAGTGAGAAAAAGAAAAAAAAATGAAATTAAATGGGGAAAGCCGTGAAATGTAACGTGTTTTACTAGTGCTATTCATTTTTAAAAATTAATAATTGTTGTTTTAAAACACTGACCGTATTAATAACGGTCATGCCGTAGACAATTTTTCAAACCTGCAGATAAACATTGTTTTTATCAAAAATTAATGGAAATATTTGCTCTATTAATGAGGACGATATTTAAGGTAATATGTATCAGTTATAATAGACACATATCACTCTTGAATATGGCAACAGTTTACGAATTTTAATAGATTTTTTTCATTTTCACATTATTAAACAGATTACTGAAGTTTCAAGAAATATTATGTTGCAATTAAAAATTATAATTAAAAAAAGTGTCAAAAGTTTACAAAGACATTTTTGAAAAAAAAAATGACGACAAAGTTTTAAACACAACGTTAATGTTCCATGTTCTGAAACTAATTTTAGAAGCCGCTCGTCCATTGAGTCGTATTTGTTAATATTAAGCAAACTGCACAGATTATAGAATAGCAACTCGTACATGGCTAAGAAATCATTTCAAAAGAGGCGGGTATCCATGTTCCCAATCAAAGGTAGATAGAAGAAAACAATGTTGAGATATAGATTTGGAATTCTCAGACATTTGTATTTATTTTGATACATTTTATGTGCTCTTAATATTAAGCAGTGGTGCAGTGGATGTCGGCTCGGAACGAGAAATCGGGAAACCGAGTTCGAATTCCAGTTGAATTCATTGCATTCACTTACGCGCAAATACCCTTGGGAAAGGTATTAATCCGTCTCTTTTCTCCAGTTATGAGTTAAATAATAGGACAGATTGGGTTTTATAGTCTTGGTCAGCAACCAGCCTACCGCAGAAAGTCATAGTAACCTACTGTGGGATAATATTCTGCCCAGTCAGTTATGTCTCTTTCGAGACATGACCGCCCAAAGCGTATATTACGTATGACACTTAACTGACTGAATATGATAGTTGAAACCATGATTAAGGCTTCTACTGGGCATAAAGTAGGGGATCGGTTTTCTACTGTCATAAAGTAATAAAATGATCCTCCACTAATTACTAATTAATAATATAATACGTTTCTTCCCTCTCTAGCTATGAGTCAAGTAACAGGACAGATTGGGTTCTTATAGCCTTGGCTGGCAACCAGTCTACCGCAGAAAGCAATGGCAACCTACTGCGGGATAATCTTCTGCCCAGTCAGTCATGTCTCGAAAGAGACATGATCGCCCAAGCGTGTTTCACGTATGGCACTTAACTGACTGACTGAATATAATAGTTGGAAATATAATTAAAATTTGTACTGGGAATAAAGTGGGGGATCAGTTTTCTATTGTTAAGAAGTAATAAACTGGTCCCCCACTAATACTTAATATAATAATGTAATATAATCTATCTCTTATCTGTCCAGGACAGATTGGGTTTTATAGCCTTGGTCGGCAACCAGTCTACCGCAGAAAGCAATGGCAACCTACTGCGGGATAATCTTCTGCCCAGTCAGTCATGTCTCTTTCGAGACATGATCGCCCAAGCGTGTATCACGTATGGCACTTAACTGACTGACTATTAAGTCTGTTATAATTGAAGATGAACGGGAATGAAATTTTGGCCGACCCACTTATAACTTCATTCTTGAGATATTGGTAGATGTTAACAGACCTCTATTGGAGTCAGTCAGGATCTTCAAGGAACTTCTTCACACTTCGGAAGTGACTGTTGATCAATTTTCTTGAGTTGGCTTATCTTCTAATCGCTCCGTTGTTATTAAATATTTCTCTTTATTCGCCAAGGCAGCCTTACAGTGTATTTTTAAGCTTCAAAGTCACAACATGGCGATTACTTTTAACCTTCGAAATTCAAGACGTTTTATACAGACAGCTGCAAGAAGAAACGGAAATAAACAGAGAAAAATGACAGCAAAATAAAAACAGGTAAACACAAAGAGAAATTGACATAGAGGCAGCCATTATTTCAGAAAATTTTAAAGCATTACCCATCGGGTGTTGTACCCGATGGGTAATACTTTAATTTAGAAAAATGAAATAATTTCCTATTTTTTGTCTTTCCATCGTTGATTTTTAAGCAATTTATAAATAAAAAAATTACATGTTTTTAAAAAATAATAAAAAAAAGATACTAAAAAATTGTCGAATTTTTGATTATTCATTTGCAGGTTTTACACTGGGATTGGTCGCCAGTCAGATAAGGCTCCTGAGACGCAAGTGGGGACGGAGAACACTTCCTGAAATGAAACAGGGACATTCTTAATTGGATATGTCATTTTAAACATTGGCTGATGAAGGAGGAGAACGTCAGTTTTCATCTGTAACTGACAGGATCACAACCCAATATGACGAACGAACGGAATATGAACAGCAATTCAAAAATAAAGAGGAAGGAAAGAAAAAAAAAAGAAAAAAAGAGGAGGAATCTTTATGAATTAAAAAAACAAAAACAAAACAAGAACAAGAATTAGCCCGTTGGTCAACATAGATGAGTGTTTGCCGGTGAATAGAACGCGTCTCTCTACATGTTATTATATGTCCGAGCGTGTATGGGTACTACGCAGGTTCGTGCATGGCAATATGCACCTACATGTGCATCATATACATAATTGCATGGCAATCTGTATTTGATTTATGTGGGCTTTTTGTGAATTAATGTGCATATATGTGATTCATTATGCGTTTAAGGGAATTATATATATGAATATTCGCTTTTTTTGGGACATATATATATATATGTGTGTGTGTGTGTGTGTGTATATATATATATATCTATATATATATATATATACACACACACACACACACACACACACACACACACACACACACATATATATATGTATATGTATTTTAATGGTTTAATGTTTGCATTCATGATACTGAGATTGTCAGATGAATGAACGATATACACACATAAATACACATATATTCATATATTCAGCCTGATATATATATAGATGTGTGTGTACTCGATTGTTTTAACTTCTATATTTTCATGTGTATAGCTTTTTATTCGTCTACTAGTATATATATATATATATATATATATATATTTAGAGAGAGAGAGTTGTTTACGTGTGTACATATGTGCGTGTATGTTTGTATATATGCATGCATGCGTGAACTTGCATTTTTTGTGTTTCTGTGTGTCTGCATATGCATGTATGTATTTGTCTGTTAAATCTGTGAAAGTTTGTCGAGAAGTTCCAGTTAAAAAAAAAAAGGAAAAGAAAAAAAAAGAAATTATCTCTGTTTGAAGCTTATTTCGTCTCTCAAATCGCCACCCGATTATTGCTTTGGTTTTCTCTCAGCAATTTTTAACGGCTTTGTGTATTCTCACATTTTGGCACTTTTGTCCTTCCGTCATTCACGTTTATTTGCTGTGACAAGGAAATGACGACATTATTGACTCATTCGGAATAACAAGTTTTGAGACGAATTGTTCATTTATGTCTTTTTCTTTAATTTTTTTCTTTTCTTCTTTCTTTTCCTAATTTTCATTTTATGCTTCTTCCATTTTCTTTCATGTATAGTAAGTCAATCAGTTCCTCATTCAGTTTATATTCCATACTTCAGATTCCCTTTTGGGTTTTTTCCCTCCCAGAGGTTTCTGTTTTTATCACTTCCCTTTTTCAGTAATTTTTTATCGATTAAAATCTGTTTTCCTTTCTCCATCCTCTAAAGTTTAACTCTTCCTCCACAAAATCCAATTCTGCCTTCTAACCCAACAATGCGCAGGCCTTTTCCTATGGCATAACTTCCCAACAATCCATCAAGACATTTTCAAATTAAATTTGTTTGTTTTTATTTTTTGTCGACTACATCCAGTTAAAATTCAACATATCCCAGGCCTAACTACTCGAAACCATCTAATTTAAATAGCCAGATACGTAAATAAATTTATGAATAAAAAAATAAAACATTAACTCTTGCCCATAACTACAGCGTTTCCAGTGGTTACCACACAGCCTTTGAATTGATTAATGTCAGGGATCAAACATTGCATCACAACGCAACTGAGTTTTCAGTAAGCATAACGATTGACACGAGTCAGAAGCGTAGAAAAAATGGACGTAAAATGTCACAGTCAGACGACACCAGAGTTAAATTTCAATTTGCTAATCCCCTCCAAAAAATAAAATAAAATAAAATGAAAAAAAAAAAAAAAAAAAAAAATAAAAAAATAAAAAACATGAAGGAATTGGGTGGCCATTTTGTGGAGGAGGAAATGTGGACTACAATGTGTACATATTTTTGTGCATTTAATATCTTCAGAATAACTGCATGAATCTGTACATGTGTAAACAAACAAACAAATATGATAAAGACATTATCACAATATCAAAGAATAAACATATGTAAGTTAATTTGGTTTACGTACGTCTCCACAGATGGCTTTTCTTGTTAAATACGTACTTTATCTGAAATGTGGCGTAAGTTAAGAACAGAATAGAGTAAATGAGTGTACGACTATTTTCCAAGTGAACAGAATAATTTCCCCTTGAAAAACAGAATTCATTTTCCTTGTTCTAGGTTTCAGGAAAGTTTCAGGAAATAGGCAACAAATTAATTTAACGAGTATGCCAAAAATTGAATATCTGAAAATTATCTCTTTTTTCTTTAGCATGTCGATATTGTCAGTAAAAAACGCAAAAAACTGGTAAGTGTTCTAAGATTTTGTAAGCAAGGCCGGATATCTGAAGTTGAAGTTCTTGCGTATTCTCATATATATATATATATATATATATATATATATATATATATATATAAAATTGAGAATACATACATATATATAACTGAGAATATATATATATATATATATATAATTGAGAATACATACATATATATAACTGAGAATATATATATATATACTACCAGCCATAAAATATTTTTACAAAAGAAATGATGTATTTGATATAATTTTTAGTATTTATTGTAAAGTGGGTAATTCTAAATGAAAATAGAACGGTTCTTTTGTTAATACTGCACAATAACATGTCCATCAAATGAACTGTTCTGGTGTCCAGTTTTTGTGCTCTCTTCCCCATGCTAGTCTCTTCTTATTGGCTGGCGAAGCAAAGACTTCCTGGCTGTCTTGTAAAATTTTGCAAAGTAACAAAAGAACCATTCTATTTTCATTTAGAATTATCCACTTGGTGATAAATACTAAAAATAGCATGAAATAAACTATTTTCTTTTAAAAGTGGGGTGGCCTAATAATTATAGCCGGTTGAGTATATATATATATATATATATATATATATATATATACTCAATTTTATACTTATTTTACATATATATATATATATATATATATATATATATATATATATTAGCTCAGAACATATAATCACTACTCTTTCCTTCAATAGTGTCCAAGAGGATAGGAACAAAGCATTACTCTATATATGCAGGTATACAACAACCTCTTAAACCGTTAACACCCCCACCCCCACATACCCTAAAAAATTCTTCGACACTATTGAAGGAAAGAGTAGTGATTATACTTCATCGATTCTCTGCTTTCGGGCGGAAAGGAACCCAGACGAGGCTCCACCGAAGTGTAGAGTCTCGACTAGAGTTAATAGGAGAGTCTACGGGATATTTTTGACTTAGCTTAAGGGCTCTGCTTTGATTGATCTTGTGTCGCATCCGCCATGGGCATCTATCCTAGTGGGGAAGTGCTAAATACATAGAGTGATTATACTAACTAGCAGTTCACTAGCAGTGGATCTACTTCACGCAGCGTGCGAGTCCTGTATTTGTTGATATACTATTATTCCCAACTTCCATTTTGGTGATTACTCACGCAGTAAACTTTTAGGGTTACAACAAATGTTAATTTTGTCGCGATCGATAAATCATTGTCTTGGATATCAGCTTCACTGATCCGCTCGAGAGGGACTTACATCTCATGAAGGTAATGAGGATGATTCTTTACAGTGTGCGGGTGCTAACCATGAAGGTAAGAATTGGTAAAACTAAGGAAGGTAGTTCATCTAAATACTTTCCATAGGATCGCCTGTGAGAAAAGAGTTTTAGTGTTGGAATAATTTTTCACCCCCTATCAAGATTAGAAGACCGTAAGCAAACGTGATATGACCGTATGCTTACGGTCATATCACGTTGAATACACCGGTTCTCGTTCGATCACCGAAGTTAAGCAACGTTGAGCCTGGTCAGTACTTAGATGGGTGACCGTTGGTGAATACCAGGTGCTGCAAGCGTTTAGTGACGGATGTGCGTTGTGGTGCAGTGGATGTCGGCTCGGAAAGAGAAGTGAGCCGATTTCTAATTCCAGTTAAATGCACTGCATTCACTTACGCGCTAGTACCCTTATTATTTTGATTCCACAGGGATATTTTCCTCCCCTCGACAACCATCAATTATGAAATTTCTTATTAATCAATTTGGCATTATGGACCATTTCTTTTTATTTCCTCAACCCATTTTTCTCTTTATTGAAGGAAATTTGGTTCAATGACTTTTTCCTGTTAATTTGTGAGGTGCCCAATTCATCTAATTGCTTTCAAATTCTTTATAACGTTCATATTAGATGTGTAGACTATCTCTGCAATGTTCTGTGTTGTGTGACTAGGTTTATTTCAGATCAGTGCTTCGATTTGGTTATCCCTAGCCATCGCAGGCCTTCAAGAACGTTTTCGGCCTTCCAGAGAAAAAAATTCCCAGTACTGAATCTAAATAATACGAACAATGCTCGCAGCTATTGCACCATGGTACATATTTTTTGCTGTTTGTACAAATTTTTTCCTTTCCGGAAATAAAAGAGCATCAAATGATGAAAGTGTAAATTCTTCATTTTCAACTTTTCCTTGAAAGCTTTTAAAAGACACAATTCGAACATGAATCAAATAGAAAAACAGCATGAATTCTCACCCTTCAAAATATGCATATGTACCATGATGGTCAGTGTGGTGAAAAAGGCAAAAATGTTCTTTTTGTTTATTTAGAGAAGTGTTTCCCAACCTTTTTTGGCCATGACCCACCTAATCACCTCTAGAATCCTGATGTCCCCCTCCCATATGTTGATATATAATTCTTATGTAAAAAGTGAACTCCGTTTTAAGTGACGCTTATAACACCAATACTTTGATTTATAAAGGGCGATAATGCAAGAATTATGGTAACTAAGAATATTATAAATGAAAATCAGCTATAATATTACAATACAGCCATTTGGAAATCTAGGATATAGAAAAATACATTGAATTAAAGTAATAATTGTACTTTTATTTCAGAAAAGTATTTTCTTAATGTCATAAACATAGAATATACGAAGGATTTGGAAAGTTTGCAAAATGAAGTTCTAAAATTACTTTAAAATAGAAGTTATTCACCAGGTGGCAGTGCAATCGATGGTAATTTAACAAATGATGAATGAAATATATATAACATGACTAAATTTTTATTTATTGGAATGTTACGGTTAATAGATCACAAGAACAAAGACTTTTATGAGCAAAACACCACGTTAAGAATCACTGAGTTATAGCCATTTGAGAACTATCGACCTCGGACGGCTGGATAGTCATTTTGAATGTTTGCGTCGTATGTTGGACGTGACGTGTTGGTAATGACAGCAGTTGTCAAATGAATGTTCCAAGACCCGAAAACCACATTCTGGACGTTTCCGTTCAGCTGCAGTAAAAAAGATCCCCCAAATAACAGAAAGAGATTTTTAGATTCAGTCTCTCTTGCTTTATCACCAAACTCTGCCTCCGACGTCGGGGCATTTTAATTTTAGAACGCGTTTTAATTGTTGATTTATCTTTTGTGCTTTGCGTTCGAGTATGGGTAAGGGCTTGGTTTCGTTTGCTAAATTTATTTAACTCCAAGAGGTCGAATTGATTTCTGAAAAAACCCCAAAAAACCCCCCCAAAAAACCAAAAAAAACCAAAAAAAAAAACCCCAGAAAAAACAAAAAACAAAAACAAAAAACAAAAAAAACAAAACAAAAAAAAAAAAACAAAAAACAAAACATCGATCTGGTTTAATCGCTAAAGATTTTGGCTTTTATTTTATTTTTGAATCTTGCTTTCTGTTTCTCGCCAACACACCTTCAACAATTTATTATTACGTACTTAAGATAATATTACTAATTGGAGTAGATAGACTAAACTATTGCCTGGTTCGCACTCCACCCACGTCTATTGAACAGGTGAAGAGGCTCATCCCTTGTTCCCTGTTTAGGATGTGGTTTCCGGCTTTCTCTTTTCTAATGTTTTCACTCTTTTCTTCTTTTTTTTCAATTGGAGTAGATCGACTAAACTATCACCCGGTTCACACTCCACCCACGTCTATTGAACAGGTGAAGAGGCTTATCCCTTGTTCCCTGTTTAGGATGTGGTTTCCGGTTTTCTTTTCCAATCTTTTCATTCTTACGTAGCCCCCTGCACATCAGTGGCGTTACCGCCTTGCTCGGCGTGATATGATTAAAAAAATTTTTTTTTTAAAACCAGCAAAACTTGATATTTAAAGTTTTGTACAAGATGTCAATAGCACATCAGTGTTACGGATATCTTAGAAGTGTTTTTGAAATCTGTCCTGGTTGCTAAAAGCTACAAAGGATAGGAGGTTGTGGAGAGCCATTATCATCAATGTTCTGAATGGTCCTGAAAGATAAAAGTGGAAGAATCTGATACAGGCGATTTTATATATGTATTGTTTGCTAATTAATTACAAAGTCTCACTTGCTTGTAAATAATAACAACATATGAATTGGTAAAAATGTTAGTTTTGATATAAAAAAGATATTTGCATGCACAAATTAATGCACCCTCGTCACTGTAGAGACGCGGATTCACTTTTAAACAAAGCAGACATATTCTAACATATTACAAATCCATATATTGCCACTCACACAAAATAGACACCTTCACATATGCACACATTCACACGCAAACGTACATGCAACCCTTGCAAATACATGCTAACGCATTTCGAAACAAATAACAGAAAAATATACAAACTTGCAAACAACAATGGAAAGCGGGCGAATATTATGAGGAACAAAAGATCTTTGCCGACTAAATACTTTGTGGAAAAGATTCGAATACAAATGGAGAGAGGGAAGGCGGAGATTGAAGCAAAGAAAATTCATTTTGCAAGAATAAAACGGGCAGGAAGGAATAAAAAAAAAAGACAAACAAAAACAAGCAAACGAAAAACACTAAAAAACAACAAATATGGTGGCGACGGGTGGAGCGAAGTGAGAGAAAGTGATGGGGTAAGTGCAAAAGATAAGTAAGACGAAAATATACGAAAAATATAAAATCCATGAAAGATTAATATTAAAAAAGTTGTGGAATTCGTAAAACGCGACATATGTCTGTTGAAGGTTGGCGCATTGATTGTGAGTGAATACAAATACACATATGTACACATAATGTGTAGATAGATAGATAGATAGATAGATAGATAGATAGATAGATAGATAATGAGCAGACTGAAATAGAAATAGATAGATAGATAGATAGATAGATAGATAGATAGATAATGAGCAAAATGAAATAGATAGATAGATAGATAGATAGATAGATAGATAGATAGATAGATAGACTGAAATAGATAGATAGATAGATAGATAGATAGATAGATAGATAATGAGCAGACTGAAATAGATAGATAGATAGATAGATAGATAGATAGATAGATAGATAGATAGATAGATAATGAGCAGACTAAATAGAAATAGATAGATAGATAGATAGATAATGAGCAGACTAGATAGATAGATAGATAGATAGATAGATAGATAGATAGATAGATAATGAGCAGACTGAAATAGATAGATAGATAGATAGATAATGAGCAGACTGATATGATAGATAGATAGATAGATAGATAGATAGATAGATAGATAGATAATGAGCAAACTGAAATAGATAGATAGATAGATAGATAGATAATGAGCAGACTGAAATAGATAGATAGATAGATAGATAGATAGATAATGAGCAGACTGAAATAGATAGATAGATAATGAGCAGACTGAAATAGATAGATAGATAGATAGATAGATAGATAGATAGATAGAAAGATAGATAATGAGCAGACTGAAATAGATAGATAGATAGATAGATAGATAATGAGCAGACTGAAATAGATAGATAGGTAGATAGATAGATAGATAGATAGATAGATAGATAGATAATGAGCAGACTGAAATAGATAGATAGATAGATAGATAATGAGCAGACTGAAATATGATAGATAGATAGATAGATAGATAGATAATGAGCAGACTGAAATAGATAGATAGATAGATAGATAGATAGATAGATAGATAGATAGATAGATAGATAATGAGCAGACTGAAATAGATAGATAGATAGATAGATAGATAGATAGATAGATAGATAGATAGATAGGGCGTGAAGTGGAGGGCGGAGAAAGGAGCAAAAAGTCAAGATAGTCTTAGAGGAATCGCATAATCTCTGAGCACACATATTTTTATTACTCAAACGTTATTTTTAGTAGATACTCGTATTTAAGTAGGCGTCCCATTTATTCATTAAACAGTATATTTAATTATTTTTGTTTACCAGTATGAATACTTGATAAATTTTATTAAAGAGAAATATGCATTTTCCGGCAGGATTCGAACCTGCGTTGCTTATTAGAAAAAAATATGCATTCTCTTGCAAAATTCTAACTTTCGTTTTGCTAAGGAGAGAAATCTCATTAGATCAAATGTGCTTTGACCTCTCGATTCCAGGATGTCGATTATCAAGCAAAGTAGAATAATGCCTTTAAACGCAGATTCCTTTCTTTTTTCTTTATAGATCTGATCTGTTTTGTATTCTAACGTAAACAAATCAATTTGAATAAAAAGCGATGGACTTTTATTTATTTATTAATATATACATATATGAATAATATGAAATACATACACGGAAATTAGACAAAGTATGATTAGATCAACATATATTATAATTAAAAATAAAACAGAAAGTTTTCGGACTCGAAGCAGTTTTGGAGAATTTAACACCACGAAGGATTGAGCATAAACCTCAAGAAAACTGAATGCCTGGTCATCAGCAAAAAGAGGAGATCAATATGCCAACTGCAAGTAAAAAATTCAAATACTTGGGAAGTATTTTGACAGAGAATGAAAAATGCATCGCAGAGGTCCAAAGACGCATCGACATGGCCAAAGACACATTTCAGAAGCTAAGCAAAGTACTGAAAGACAGGAAAATCTCATTAGAAACAAAGAAAAGACTGCTTGATTGCTACGTGATATCTGTCCTTCTGTATGGAAGTGAATGCTAGACGATCTCATCAAGGATGAAGGATTGGCTTGAGGCAGTAGAAACTTGATTTTATAAAAGGATGCTGAGGATACCATGGACAGAACACGTGTGCAACGATGAGGTGTTGGAAAGGATGCAAACGAGAAGAAAACTGATAATAAATATCAGGAAGAGACAAATAAGGTTCCTGGGACAGGTAATCAGGAAGGAGGGCCTGCAGAATTAGATACTCACAGGTCGGATAAATGGAAGAAGAGACAGGGGAAACAGCGCGAGACGTGCTTGTTAGGTCTGAGCAAATGGTTGACGGAGCGCGGCTTGGGAGAGATACAAAGAGAAAATTACTGAGAGCGACAAGAGACAAAGCCAAGTGGAAGCCCATGATCGTCTACGTCCTGAAGGGACACGGTACATGAAGAAGAACACCACGAAGACTCATCATGGATAGCTGGGGAAACTAGTACGAAGAATATCTCAAAGTGAGAGGGATTGTAAACAACCAAGTGTTACTGAGAACAAAAAAAAAAAAAGAAAAAAAAAGAAGCCCGAGAGAGCTATAGTTATTATTTGTAGAGACCCTTTCAAAAAACGAATCTTTAAAGGTTTAAAATCAATTTTCAGAAATGAAAAATATTTATTGAAGTTTTTATTTTAGTTTTAATTTCAAGCTAATAGATTAAATTTAATATTTCTAGTAAGTAAAGTGCTTTGTTGTATTTCAAAAAATTAATTTAAATTCACTGGAATTAATTAATTTTTTCTTTGCTAAAATTGGTTATTAACGCCATTTTTTCTTCTTCTTTTGTGTGCCCTGTCCCTTGAAGACGTAGGCGATCATGGCTTTCTACATCTTCCTATCCCTGGTGGCTATTAGCAAGACTTCTCTTGTTACACCACCCAAACCACGCTCTGCCATCAACTAGCTTAAGCCTATAAACCTAGAATATAAATGTATAAAAACTAACATGGCCACAAAATGAGGGATCAGTTTATATATTGATTATAATATAAAATTGATCCCCTACTTTATATCCACATTATAATTTCATATAAACAGTTGTCATATATATTCTTCTATGTGTCCTGTCCTTTTAGGACGTAGGCGATCATGGCTTTCTACGTCTCTCTATCCCTGGTGGCTCTTAGCACGTTTTCTCCTGTTACATCATGCAACTCCCGTTCTGTCATCCACTAGCTCAAGCCCATAAATCTAGAATATAAATATGAATAGAAATTAGCATGGCCACAAATTCAGGGGTCAGTTTATATATTGATTATAATATAGAATTGATTCCCTACTTTATATCCACATTATAATTTCATATAAACAGTTGGCATATATATTCTTCTTCAGTGTGCCCTGTCCCTTCAGGACGTAGGCAATCATGGCTTTCCACGTCTCTCTATCCCTGGTGACTCTTAGCATGCCAACTCCTGTTACACCATGCAACCCTCGTTCCATCATCCACTATATTAGGTCCTTCAAATATGTTATCCACTGCTTTCCTCTGTCTCTTTTTACCTCTGTCTTGTTAGTATCAGACTCTCTTAGCCCTCCTTCCACATTGCATGTCCCAGGAACTTCAGCTGTCTCTTCCTGATGCTCAGTATTAATTTCCTTTTCGTTTTATCGTTTCTTAGTCGTCTTTAATAGTAAAGTAATTATTTTTATTAAAATATTTTTCACAAATAAAATATGGTATATACTTTTAAAACTTCATTTGAGCAATATTAGTTGAATTAAATTATGATTAATTCGATTTGAAACAAAACATTTACTTTAAGTTTAAATTATCGCAGAAATGCATTTTTTAACCCGATAGTAGCTGCGATTTAACACAATATAGCTGTGGTGACGTTTCATAAGGTGATGATAGGTCTAATGTTGTTCTACGGACACTTTATAACTGAAAAGAAAGAGACGTGAGTCCCTTTTTATTTTATTTTTAATTACTTGGTAATCTTAAAAAATTAGGAAAATATTCTCCGTAATCTAATTTTTTCATTGAATTTTAGTTTTTATAAATCTGCTAGTGTTATTTCTCTTATTTTCTCATAATGTCGTGTATGGTAGCCTGTACTTACAAAAATCGGTACGTTTATACATAAAAATAAAAAAAAGTTGTGTTTGATGATTTGTATTAAGACTTTTCATTTATGATTAATAAATGTAGTTTTCACTTAATAATATCATCTAAAAAGCTGAAATGAATACAGAATTTTATAAGATTTAAAACTTAAAGTTTCTAAATAAAATTAAAAAAATGAAAACAATTCTTGTAAAAATTCGTTATTTCTCAATTTTTTTTCTTACGACAATAGTATCTTATTTATAAAACTAATTAAAAGCTTTTTTAATTAAACAAATTCATAGTTTTGTTGCAATTTTTATTTCAAGATTCAGAACATATTTTCAGTAAATGGTGTTTCTGTTTGACTGAAACAAATTGTTGATTTAATTTTTTCAACGGCTTTTTATTAATATAAATATAAAAATCCTCTGGAACTTTCCGTCAGTCAGTTGAGGGCCATGCGTGATACACGCTTGGGAGATCATGTCTCGAAAGAGACATGACTGACTGAGCAGAAGATTATCCCACAGTAGGTTGCCATTACTTTCTGCGGTAGACTGGTTGCCAGCCAAGACTATAGAACCCGATCTGTCCTGTTATTTAATCCATGGATGGAAGAGACGGATTAATACCTTTCCCAAGGGTATTTGCGCGTAAGTGAATGCAAGTAATTCAACTGGAATTCGAACTCAGCTCTCCAATTTGTCGTTCCGAGCCGATATCCACTGTACCCTATAACTTTAATTTCTCGAAATTTTATAAAATTAAGTAAGTGAGGTGGGGTGGGAGTCTAACAGATGTAAAAAAATATTACCAACAATTTTAAAAACAAAATTTCAAAAATAATTTAATTCATGTGGGAATAATTTCTGAAAATTTTATTAAAGTTTGTCAATTATTTGGTTTTTGCAAGAATTTCTAAAACAATATGTTCTTAACGACAAAAAAGACGGTAAATTCTCTATACTGATTTTTGGCCCACCGGATGACGCAATAAAAACAAGATTTTTTACCCAAATTTGGAACGTGTTAGAAAGGATTAAAAGAATTAATAAAAAATAAAAATAAAAACTTTGGTTTTAACTCCTAATAATAATAAACATGTTGACGATAAAACATTGTTTTATCAAGTTTGGGGCATTTTTCATCGTAGTATGCTCTTTTTTTAGAATACGTTAGGAGGTAGCTAATTAATTGTAATTATAATTATACATATAATTGAACACGAATAGATAGCACGGAGCTTATTGACGAATGACAGTTGTGGGTGTGTCTCAAGTTTTATTATGTGAACAAATCAAGTCTAACACAGATCCTAAATTGTCTATAGAAATATATATCTAACACAATATCCATGTACCTGAGCGATTCTTTTATTATTTCACATGATAAAATGGTCTTTTTGACATTCTATAACCTTCACTATTTCAACGTTGATTTTTCCTTATTTTTTAAATTACTTGTAGTTGCTTTTGTGGCTTCCAACAGATTTTCTTTGCATAAATATTGTTTTATGCATTTCAATTCATGACAGACGCTAAGGTTTATATTTGGAGAAGTTAGAGTCATTCCATTAATTTGGTGGTGCCTCTCTTTGCCATAGTCAGCTTGTGGTGATACCGAGCAAAGCGAGGGACCGGATGTTTGCACTCTCACGACCAGAAAGCAAATGACCAAAACTCGTCGGTGGGCACCTGGCTCCACGCAGATGTTCCGGTAGAAAACTAAAAATTAATTAAATATCAAATTCCAGTTCGCGAGCCCACACGAACTTTATTTATCGACCAATGGCAAGCCCAGAATCAAATACGGATGTGAATTCCCAAATGATCTGCTGCGATCCAAAAAGACGAAATAAAAAGCCGATACAGAAAGCATCGCCAAACAGACTGACACAGACAGATTCGAGAGAGACGAGTGTAATCAGTATCTCCCGTGACCGAAGCCAAGCGAATTACTATGCTCGCCTCCCTTCCCTCTCATCTTATCCTTCGCTGTCTCAAAACTGCTTACTGACCAAAGAAGCGGATACATCAAATACATTCCTTATTTACAACGTTCCCACATTCATAATCACAAATTCTCTTTTCAGCTTTTATAGCTATGAACATTTTAACGTCCGTTGGACCCATATTTAAAGGATTACTTTAATTGTAAAAACCTTAATTGATATGTGTGTATATAAAATGTTATTTCTCAACTCAATTTGCTTTTCTTGATTTATAGTCTTTTTATGACTTATAGTGGGCGATCTACAACGAGGCCAAATTCCGTTAATCTGCAACAACACACAACTACTCTTCACTAGAACGGATAACTCATTATAAGCCTTTTAGAATGGAAAGGAACATTGTCTTGCATGAAAATGCCCTTCAGCTTAAACCTTTTTTTCTTGTAACCTGTACCAGCCAAAATAACTTAGTTTTACTGTAAAATAGAGAGCAAAAAGACAAAATTTGGTAACAACTAAGAACAGGAGATTGTAGATAACCATGATCGCCATCGCTCTAAAGTGATTTTTACTATTTTCCTAGCCCAAAGCATTTATTTCAACATCATCATCTTTTCTTCTGTCGTTGTTGACTATTTCCATGAATGATACAAACTCTAGTTCTTACGAAGTTCATATAATTTCGCTCTACATTCATTATTAAAAAGTTATTTATTTATTAACAGCTGAGGACAGGAAATAGTGGAGAGTCCTGATTGCCAGCGTTCTGAAATTATAAGAAAAATAAAAGAACTAGTAGTAGTAGTAGTAGTAGTAGTAGCAGAAGATTGTTTGGGTAATATAAATATTTTTATGAAGACATTGGCTTGCATAATAAAAGCAGACATAGGCTATAAGAATATACAATTTACACGCGTACACACAGACACAGACAGACAGACAGACAGACAGACAGACAGACAGACAGACAGAGACAGAGACAGAGAGACAAAGAAACAACACACACACACACACACACATATATATATGCATACATACATATATATATATATCTTTAGTGGTCATTTGGCTTCCATCTTTTTATTGAATGAAGAACCTTGCATCTAGTATATTATCTTGGTATTATTTCGAAATAATGTTCTAATTTCGGTTAATATAGATGTTATTATAGACACAGCATTTCGACCAAATACCCTTTGATCATTATCAGGTGTCCATTAATTGACTGTTGATTATTGTGACATATCCTGATGCGTCACTGACAGATCCAAGGATTGAACTTACTGACTACTAGGTGATAGTAACGTACGTACAACCAACTAGGCCTTCATCCCGAAGGGCATTAGGTGTATTTTTGGAGCCTGTCAGATGGTTTTGGCAACTATATTATTTTTGACTATTTCCATGCATGATACAAACTTTGGCCCTGACAAGGTTCACACAGTATAGTTCTACATTCATTATTAAAAGTTTTAATCTATTTATTGAAGTATAAAAGTTGGTCGTTTGGTTGCTTACGTGTCTTCAGTCGGTGCTCTTAATGTTTTCCATCTTTTCTTTCTGTTTACATTCATAATATCAACTTTTTCAAATTTTTTTTTCTGATCAATCCACTTGCTTATGACTTTTGTTTTTTTTACTTTCCTCAAATCTCTTTGTGACATTCTTAAAGCCATTTTTTCGTTTTCGTATCTTGACAAAATTTTCAATTTTTTTTTTGGGTTTCTTCGTTTTTGCAATTTCCAATGTTGTATTCCCATCACCGAATAAATCTTGATTCTTTTTTTAGGTTTTATCTTTCTTTCAACCTATGACAACCTTTGTATATCAGAAATTTAAAAATTAAGTATCAATAATTATACAGTTACATAGATTTATTTACAATATAACGAACGAACCTAACGAACAGATATTATATGCTGGATTCCATACGGTGTATTTATCATATAAATATCATATGTCCTAAACATCCGATCAGTATTCGTTGGAAATCAAAAAAAGTGGACTGAACTGTTTCGTAATATCCTAATGGTAATGAATGTTGGGAAATCTTCTCACAGATGAAGAAGAGACTTGAAGCAACAAAAATGTGGTTCTATAAAAGGGTGCTGAGAATGCCATGAAGTGAATATCTGATCAACGACAAAGTCTTAGAGAAAAAGGAAATATAAGGAAACTTATACTTTACATCAGAAAGAGCCAGTTGAAAGAAGAGGGCTTAGAAAATGTAACGCCCGCAGGACATATTGAAGGCAAGAGTAACAGAGGAAAACAGCCTATAAGATATTTAATGAGCTTATTTGAATGGATAGCACAATAAGGTTTAGGAGAGATAGCAAAAAGACAAAATATAAGGACAGGAAATTGCGGAGATCCACGATCGCCAATATTCTGAAGTAATACGATCTATAGAAGAAGAAGAAGAAGAAGAAGAAGAAGAAGAAGAAGAAGAAGAAGAAGAAGAAGACTGTTTGGGTAATACTAATATTTTTATGAAGACATTGGCTTTTATAATAAAACCTGCCATAGCCTATAAGAAGATAAAATAAACCACACACACACACACACACACACACACACACACACACAGAAGGAGAGAGACAGACACACACACATGTATATATGTGAAATGTGTGTGTATATATATATATATATATAGATAGATATATACATATATATATATATATATATATATATATATATATATATATATGCAATTTATTATATATATTATATTATTTATATATTATATATGCTTGGTACGCAACGGCACACATATACATATATATGCCAAGCCCCATGCGTTTGTGTGAGCCTCGCTGGCCGGACGCGCATGCACGCGCGCGTGTGTGTCTCTGCGTACGTCAGAGTGTACAAGTGTGTATATGTCTGCGTTTGTCACGACGACAAATCTTCCTTCCACTTCGACAAAAATACATCAATATACGCAGTCCTACATATAGTCAATTTTTTAAAAATCAATTAGTTTGTCTGACGATCGCAAGAGTGTGAAACCTAAGGTCACAAACTCACACTCTCTCTCTCTCTCTCTCTCTCTCTATATATATATATATATATATATATATATATATATATATAATAATAATATTTATTAATAAATTATAACATTGATATGTTATAATATCACTATCTATCTATCTATCTATCTATCTATCTATCTATCTATCTATATATATATCATTTGGCTTCTTTCCTCTAGGGTCTCTATTCATTTTGGTGAATGAAACATTTTGCATTTACAAAATTATAGCGAAAATGGTCCACACAGTGTCATTCTAATTCTTTCTTCAGTGTAGAAGATTATGTAGAATTTTAACTTTTATGCTTTGTCTTTTGTATTCAGTCAAAGGGTTTTTATGGTCACGAATCATTAATCGAAAACGTTTAATCGCATTTTTATCCTATTCATTTGTACACTTATTCGTCAATTACACGTACACACAGAAAGCGATGGCTAAATTACCGTCTAAATTACGTAAAAATGAAAATAACATTGGCATCACATATGTTTACCAAAAGTACACAGACATATCTTGAAATACTAAAGAGTAAATTTATTTAATAAAATCGCCATTGGCTCCAACCATGACCTCTAGATGATTTCGGAATCTCCTGCAATTCTTTTAGACGGTCTCCTTGCTTAAGTTGGCAAATGCTACCATAATCATTGACTTCAATTAATCTTTGTTGTTACACGGAGTTTTGTTGTTCTCTTGCTCAACTGTGCCTCGCACACCATAATCAAGGGGGGGTTGCAATCTGGGCAGTTAAATGGCCAGATATAAAGTTAGTTTTTTGTGTTCTCCTTCTTGTGTGGCATGATTCAAAGTTCTATTATACACATATTGACTTGCAATAGCCACTCTCTTTACCCAGGGCAGGACTACCTTCTCAAGGCCCTTGATGTAGGCCTCTGAGGTTCTGTGACAAGATGAATAGTGTCATAACGTCTCCATCATTAGTGATCACTCCCCAAACCATGATGTTGGCTGGATATATCATCCAACTCTTTCTGAATCTTCTGCGACAAAAATCTATTAACAGCTAAGGACAGGAAATTGCGGAGATCCACGATCGCCAATGTTCTGAAGTGATACGATCTATAGAAGAATTTGCAATGTTTGTATTGGAACTTCAGGCGAGAATGCTAAGCAGTACAGCGTGCCGTCTCCAAGTTTCTGAGGGAGTCATATTTTTTTCTTCTCACAGCCGGTTCCCAACTGACCCTACTATACAGTGCAGTCGACAAAATCAAAAACAGACAAGGCACATGCGTGGAATTAATAATATAAATTGTGACAATTTACACATCGTATATTTTCATGGCTTTTGAATTTTACTCGTGCAACCAGACTAGCAACAAGGTCCCTTTTACAGTTCGATCAACCAAGTGCAGGCGACAATTCTACTCCATCTGCTTCGCTTCTCGCGCTTCTCGTCTGTGGAACTCCCTTCCATATACTTGCTTTCCTGACAGCTACAACCGTCAGGAATTTAAATACAATGTCAATACTCATCTCTTATCCACTTGACTCCAGTCCTTTCTAGATCACCCCGTGTATCTTGTTCTTTTTCTTTCTCTCTACTTTCGCAACTGTCTTCACACTTGTGTTCCCATCCTTCTCTTGCCCTTTCTCTGACACCTCCTATCTTATGTAGCCCCCTGCGCATCAGTGGCGGTACTGCCTTGCTTGGGATGAAACGATTAAAAAATATAGATGCATAAATACATACTTCTGAGATAATATTTCTAAGTAGAAACACAAACTTTTTGTGCTAAAAGGCAGACATATCCACCTATGGTTATGCCAAAAATAATAAATGTTTACTTAATAAAATTTGATAAATTGGAGTAGATAGACTAAACTATTGCCCGGTTCACACTCCACGCACATCTATTGAACAGGTGTAGAGGCTCATCCCTTGTTCCCTGTTTAGGATGTGGTTTCCGGTTTTCTCTTTTCCAATCTTTTCACTTTTCTTCTGTTTTTTTTTTCAATTGGATTAGATAGACTAAACTATCGCCCGGTTCACACTCCACCCACGTCTATTGAACAGGTGTAGAGGCTCATCCCTTGTTCCCTGTTTAGCATGTGGTTTCCGGCTTTCTCTCTTCTAATCTTTTCACTCTTACGTGGCCCCCTGCACATCAGTGGCGTTACCACCTTGCTCGGGGTGATATGAATTAAAAAAAAACTTTAATCTATTCTGTTACTCTTGTTTATATTTACCAAATCGGAACAAAGATTTGTAGTGTTTTTCTTTTATTTAAAAAAAGATATTTAGATCTTTGTTCGTAGATTTATTCAGTCTCATACGTGCCATTTTGTTTCACTACTTTTCCACATTCTCTGAGGCTTCTACATAATCCTTCCAGGACTTGACATCTTTCTGAATGTTGAACAGATTCAAGTGTTTATTAAATGTATTCAGTGACTCAAGGTTCTTCTCATTAAGAGAATTTTGTAGAGATTGAATTCAGTGAAATACAAAGTCAGGTGAATGCAGTAAGTACGTTACAACATCTTAAATAGGCTTCACGAATTAGATATGAGGCCTGACGTTGTCCTGATGGAACACAACATTCTTCTAATTCGCCAATTCCAGAATATTTTTCTCGATTGCTGCTTGTAATCGGCCCAGCTGATAACAGTCAGTCAGTTAAGTGCCATACGTGAAACACGCTTGGACGATCATGTCTCTTTCGAGACATGACTGACTGGGCAGAAGATTATCCCGCAGTAGGTAGCCATTGCTTTCTGCGGTAGACTGGTTGCCGACCAAGGCTATAGAACCCAATCTGTCCTGTTATTTAACCCATAACTGGAAGGAAGAGACGGATTAATACCTTTCCCAAAGGTATTTGCGCGTAAGTGAATACAATGGATTCAACTGGAATTCGAACTCGGCTCCCCGGTTTCTCGTTCCGAGCCGATATCCACTGTACCACAACGCACATCCTGATAACAGTACTTGTCTGAATTAAATGTTTGATTTATCAGAAGGATCTCGTAATGCGAAATGCTCTTCCAGTTCTAACAAATACACAAGAGCATCTTCAAATACAGACAAGCTTTTGTAGTGGTTAACTGTGGCTCATTTCGTTTCTTTTCCCCAGGAACTCTTTTTGCACCACATTGTTGTAAACAATGCATTTCTCATTGCCTATTTTTTAAAAAATGTTTTTTATCGCGTTTGAACCGAGATTAGTGTTTTCAAATGCCTCGCAACGCTTATACGATAGAGTATCTCTGCGATGTCCCGTGACTTGTAACCTGGATTATTTTAAAACAGCATTTTGATCTGGTCCTCAGCATGTCTGCCGGAGCGAATCTCAGTGTGAAAATTTCCACTTCTGAACCTAGATTGCCATTTGAAAACACGACTCTTAGATAAAGCACCATCTACGTATGTTTTGCTTTTTGTACAGCGTATGTCTTCGGAAATAAAAGAACATCAGATCATCTCATTTTCGGCCATTTTAATATACAAATATTTAAAATTCACAATTTAAATACGAATCATATAGAAAGGCCTGTTGAAATGCCACCTTTCGCAACATTTTGCTATGTTCTCGATTTCAGTCACGTTTGAAACAAAATTAGACGTTTAAACGCCATCTATTAAAAATAACGAGAACTACATACAATGTTTAAGCAAAAAGTTCTCAATTACGCCCGCATCTATGATAAATTATTTTATTAAACACAGGCAGATTCGACTTATTGATATTATTTTCTGTCAGAAGTTTAAAACATTCAAAACGAAAAAATATAACTTCAGATATTCTTAAAAACACTAGTATATAAGTACAAGAAGATATTTCAAATACGATTCAAGAAGGCTGCATTTTTATGAAAACGCACACCATAAATAACCATATATATAATCGATCCTACTAAAGAAATATTGAGTCTCTAACAGGAATCGAACCTAGATCCCTTTCTTCCATCAAGGAAATCTTTTCTTTGGCTAAAACGTGCTGTTAACCGTTGTCTGACAGAGCAAGTTTTGAATAACCTATTTAAGGAAATCCTAGCTCTCGTTCTGCGAATCTCTGTCGATTAACTTGATTTTTGTACCCGAAAACTCAATTTGGAAGGGATTTATTTTTTTTATCCAACATTATTTCTTAATATTATAAACATTTTTTGTAGTGGGCAATTCAAACCTGGCATTTGGGCAGCAACCCGTTAAGCATTTTTCGTTGAAAAAGACCGACAAGGATGGTTTAATAATTTTTGATTTAATTTTAATTTTAATTTTAATTTTACCAGCATGTGTCCTTTTTTGCTGGAGATAGGAAATGTAAAATTAATCCCTAATAATTTTTCCAAGAGATTTTAGCTATATATATATATATATATATTGATTGATTGTTTAATACTTAGTTTTTGGCCCTAATAAGGTTAGACCAGTACACATTCGTATTAAAAAATGTTCTATACAATTATATTGTAGAACTTTTGAATATTTTTCATTTTTAACGAGTTATTTCGCTAAATAACTCGTTTAAAAATGAAAACGCCATTTCGGTCGGGTTTCAATCCTGGGTAAAAAAGCAATCGGAGTCTAACCGTACTGATGAGCTGTGATACGGCGAAACAGATCTGTCTGCGGATGACAATATATATATGTATATATATATATACTCTCTCACACACACACACACACACACACACACACACACACATATATATATATATACATATATATATATATATATAGCAAAATTATTTTGACAAAGTGTAAAAAGTTTTCGTATGAGACGTTTCGTCCTTCAGGATTTCATCGGACTAAAGTGATATTTACGTTGATGCGACTACACACGCGCGCAAAAAGTAGACGCTGAAAATACTTAATTTAATTTTTTTTATATACCTAAAACATATATTAAAAAATAGGAAATTTCAAATGGACGGATCGTATAATTAACGTGGTAGTTTTAAGGAAAATGAAAAACAAAAATAAAACAAAACAAAAAACAGAGACTTAGAAGTAGAACAGGAGAGTTTAAATTTCTAGGGCACAACATGAAGAAAAAGTATTTGGAGAATTTGACACTCATAAGATATATATTGAAGGTAAGAAGAGCGGAGGTAAACCTCGCGTAACCTACCTACGAGCTTGTGTAAATAGATTGCAGAACACGAAGGAGGACGGATAATTAACAGACAAACATTGCTAAAAGCGATAAAGGACCGGAAGTTGCATAAGCCATGATACCCGACTCTCTGAAAACAAACGACATATAAAAGATGAAACGGAAAAAAGGGTTCGTTTCGTTTACAGTGGTGATCTGTTATCTTGGAATCACTGTTAAAAATGTCGAAGATGGTTGCTCTGATATTTCATGAATTAATGACTTGGTAAACTTTTGTTTTGTTTTTCTATAGATCGTTAGCAAATTTCCAAGGGAGGTAGTGAAACTAATAAAAAAGTACTCTTCGTTTATTGGTGACAAACTCAAGAATAATAAGCTCCACAGAATTATATATAGATATTTATTTGTATGAAATTATACAAAATGTGGCACATGGCCGAAAAAGGGGGGTTGGGTAAAGTGTGGTCTTTCATAACTATCCTATACCTAGGTAAACACTTATTAACAATTTGCGCATTCACCACAAGGACCCATCCATCACCTCGGAATCCTTCATGCACCACAATACCACATATTTACAAGGGACACCTAAAAAAGCGTAAATAATTGCTAATATACAATAATTACAAAATATATATCTAAAATATTTAATAATATATATTATTACAAAGTGAAAAAGTTTCGTGCGACGTGATTCATCCTTTATGACGTCATCGGTTTGTTGCTGTGAATGCGACTACACATGCGCAAGAAGGAGAGACGCTGGGAATTTTAAATTTAAAAAAATATATTTTGTTGAAGAAGGAAATGACTGGAAAGTAATTGAAACTCACTTGAATTGAGCTGAATGTGTAATGCTCCTCATGCCAATGACATTTCTACTTAGCTTCTTTACGGCATATGACTTCATTGAATTTCTTTTAATGTGTTCCTCTCAAATTTATACTTAAATTGAGGTCATCAGGAGATAATGTGCACCGTTTCGGGGCCTTCCTTTCAACGGTTTCACTTGCACACCGGCCCCCCTCACTGATGTGAGGCCCCATTATAACGATATGCAAATGTGTTGTAGTTGTACTAGTTCAAATGTCTAACGGCGAAATTAAATTTACGAAAAATTTCGAAAAACGGCAAACCTCGTGTTCTGAGAATGCAACGTGAACCTCATTACGCATTCACGATCAGTCATGTTATGCCGTCATGTTCGCTGAAACACTCCACGGAATATTTCTTTTTTTCTATATCCACATGGAACTATTTTCAGTTACTTCTATAAGGCGTTTTATACTTTTAGTCCTATTACGCTCTTTGATTCCAATTTGGCCCAGAAATTGGTACAGAGTGCCTGCAACGAAACCCCTTGCTCCAATTTCCCCTGCTCTAACAATTACATTATACTCCCCCTTTATTAGCTCTGATTTTAGATTTTCATATTTATTAGTTTTATAATCGTGGCTTTGTTCCATCCGGCTTTCATATGGTACTGTTAATTCAACCAGGATGATTTTATAGTCCACCCTTGGTAAAAGAACAATATCTGGTCGCAGACCTTTACTTGATATTATTTTGGGGTAATCATTACGTCAACCAGGAAGGTCTGCAGATACCTCCCAAATGCCACCAGAACTAAGGAGATTTTTTCCGGGTATAGCTTGATATTTGCTCGTTTGCTTAGAACCGACAAATCTTTATCCCTCCGCACAAATTTCTGGGTTGAATTAGATGACTCAGACTTCCTATATTTCTTTGTAATTTTGACCATCTCATCCAAAACACTATTTTGCCCCCATTGACAAGGGCTGTTTTACAGGAACTAAGAACATGTTCTAATGTTTGTAGGGGACAAGTAGGATTGCTCTCTTTCTTTCATTTAAGAAGAGCATTCTTAGATTATAGCAGGTCATATGTGGAACGTATTAAAAAACTCAACCTGAATGGAGCCATCTACCAAATATACTTCCCAGTAATAGATTTCGGAAGAGCCTCCTCACAGTTTGTCCGTTGGCCTTGTTGGAATTGTTGTACTCCTTTTACGAGTCTTTTGCATATAAGAATTTTGGGTATATCATGTAGCCGCCGATTGACAGTATATATACATTTTCATAAAATTGTTTTTGCTTTTTTTGTTTGCATCACTTTTGTTACAGTAACTTTTACATGCAGTTTTATGACTGAAACACAATTTGCAGTTACCATGATGAGAGAGAGAGAGAGAGAGCGAGAGAGAGAGAGAGAAAGAGAGAGAGAGAGAGAGAGAGAAGAGAAGTAAACTCCTTAAGATCACTGTGTTTATTTACATGTACTTATCTGTACACACTTAACTTGAGAACGTTTTCGATTTATTTTACTTTATACAATTCTATACGGTTTTCTTTTTTGTCAGTAACTTTGATACATTTCTTTTTAATAACATGCATTTACGTGTAGAAATAAATGCCTTCATAAACGATACTCATTTTGTATAGCATTACACTTGTTTCTTAGAGTCTGTATGCGTGAGCCTTATATATATATATATATATATATATATATATATATATATGATTATTGATATAAGCCTATATATATATATATATATATATATATATATATATATATATATCAGATAAGTACAAAACAACACAATCAGCAAATTTACAACCCTCCCATCAAATAGAGGATGCTCTGAAATTGAAATATATATATATATATATATATATATATATATATATATATATATGGTTATTGAACAGATATTGGTCAAAGTCACATTAGACCAGTAAACAGTTGTATTAAAAAGTGTTCAATGCACATTTAATGAAAACAATAAAAGATAAAGATTTAAAATGCAAAGCTTTTAAATATCAAAATTAGGAATATCGATCGATTACACTACCATGGTTTCAACCTTTCGGTATCGTCGCATGCACACACACACACACACACACACACACACACACACACACACACACACGCACACACGCGCGCACGCACACACACACACACACACACACACACACACACACACACATATATATATATATATATATATATACTGTTAAATTTCATTATATAAATCAATGCCACTTATTTTAGGTAAAATCTTTAGGTAATAGATATATTTTTATAAAATAAGCTCGTTAAGTTTTAGCTTAACTCGCCTTACGAAAAATTTGATAATCATTTGTTTTGTGTTTCAGGTTTTATGATGAAAAAAGGAGAAGGAAATGTTTTATTTATAATTAAATCCGAAAGAAATAGGCCATTAAAACATATATTTGTTAATACAGTAATCCATATACGTGAATAATTTACTGTTTTCCCTTTTTTACATGTTACAATGACCACCTTGACATTCTATATCATTCATTAGTTTTTCGTCACTGATTTTGATAATTATCTACTGTATTAATTTCAATGTTACTTGCTGCAGTTATTAATTCTTCTTTGCTTGAATGTTTAACATTTTCATATACATTTCTTTTAATGACGAATAAAAAATTTTCAATTTGATTAATATTGATAAAAGCAGTGATGCTGTTCAAATAATTTTGTCTTTCAAAGTTTTTTAGCAAATGTGAACAAAACTGTACAGAATGTGAAGGAGCATTGCCTTGTATAAAGGTATTAGACAAATAAAAATTTGGTTCTGATTTGCTTCCTTCAACCCTACTATCTCCGATCGATTAAAGGCGGGACAAAAACTTCTTTTTTCTCACACGTGCATAGCTACGTAAATAGGTTTGTGAGCGGTATCTATCTATCTATCTATCTATCTATCTATCTATCTATCTATCTATCTATCTATCTATCTATCTATGTTTTAGAATTTGTGTATTTAGGAAGCAAACTTTCTTTTAAACATGTCATATTAAAAAAATTGCAAACATTATGTTTGCTTATTTTTAATAAAATCCGTTCATACTCACGGATAATCTTTCGCGTATTACAATCAAAAGATGTCAGAGATGAGTCGTAACATTGACAGATGTTATTTTCGTTCATAACTCACACCTCTGAAGATGATCTCGGAAAGAGGTTGAAAGTACTTGGGTACCTTGAGAAATGAATGAAAATAGCATCTGTCAACGTTACAGCTCATTTCTGCCATCTTTTGATTGTAATACGCGAAAGATTATTCGTGAGTATGAACGGATTTTATTAAAAATAAGCAAACATAACGTTTGCAATTTATATTATATATATATATATATATATAGGTATCTATGTATTTGGACGTCGGAATGTCGGCGACTACTCCATTACATGTTCTTGTGAGTGAGAAGGGTTGTTAGAAATTCTGTAGGATGAAAAATAAGATCGACCAAAGAGCGGAAAATCTCGACGAGTTAACGGTTAGTTAACTAGAATCGGTGTCTCAATAAATCATTGTGGAGAAGGCAATGGGAAACCATTTCACTGATAACCCTAAGAAACTCCATGGCAGTAAACAATCAAATTATGTAACCTAGCAATGTGAAGAGGGTTAATTTTAAGGGAATTAACTCCTCGACCGGTAAGGAGCAGTATGCTGACTGTTATCCGGCAACTGTTAGCATAAACGGCGTAGAGGGGGTAAAATTCCTCGGAACTGATCCCTTGCCCGAAAAGAAGCGACATGAGCGACAGGTGTCACCGGACCACTATCCAATGACTGTTCACATCAAACGAAAAATTACTCTCGGGACAAGGAATGGCAAACCGCTGAACAAAAGTAGCCAGCCTGAAAATATAAAATAAGAGATTAGTAGGTTTAGGATTAACATTTTAGGTGTATGTGAAACCAGGTGGCCAAACAAGGGAGATTTTGTCAGTGACAACAAAAGGATTATATATGTAGGCGGAGAGAAAAATGAAAAAGAAGTTGGATTGATCCTGGATCATGAAATGAAGAAATGTATTCTGGGATAATGCCAGTTATCTAGAAGAATTCTTGGAGCTAAACAGAAAGGAAATCCCTTCAACATATCTGTTATAGTCATGTATGCACTGGCAGCACAATGTACAGAAGACGAAATCGAATCTTTTTTACTCCATTCGAGACAATGCCAAGGCTCAGTGTAAATATCAAGGAAGTATAATTACCTCGGGTGACCTGAATGCCAAAGTAAACAAGGAAAGGGAAGTTGAAATAACTGACAAATTCGGACTAGAAACCCGTAATGAACGCCGAGAAAAATGGGTTCAATTATGGACGGCAAATGACTAGGTAATAGCCAGCACCTTCTTCCAAGAACATCCAAGACGATTATGGACATGGAAGAACTCAGGAGGAGAAACTAAAACCCAAATCGACAACATAGCTATCAACAAGAGATTCAGAAATGCAGTTGTTTACTACAAAACTTATTCAAGTACCGACTTCAGAAACGATCACGTCCGTGTTATTAAGAATTAAACTATGGAAACTGAAGAATCCTCACGCAGCACCCAAATTGCAATACAACATAATTCTAAACGACCCGAAACTGAAGGAAAAGTATATGGACAGGGTGAAAAGAAGATACAAGGAACAAAATGGAAACGGAAACGCGAAGTCTCAATAAATCACTGTGGAGAAGTCAACTGGAAACCACTCCATTATTAATCCTAAGAAACACCATGGCAATAAACAATCAAATTATGATGTTGACAGCCTTAAATGATTTCGATATATACAAGATTATAGAAATGAAAAAATGAAATATACAATAAGAAGATCTAAGCAGAACCATTTTCATAGAACTGCCTAAAAAAAACAAAAAACAAAACAAAAAAAAACAGACGAAAACAAATATGAACTCCACCGAAATCAGATTAATGAACCACATAAAAAGAAAAAAGACTCATTATCCGAATTCTGATGAATATCGTCAACAGCAGAATCAGGCCAGAGATAGGAAAAGTACAGTGCGAATTCGTCAAACAAACCGGAACCCGATATTTATGTCTAGAATGTTATCAGAAAGAGCGATAAAAATGTGGAACATGTACCTGTGTTTTATTGACTATGCAAAAGCGTTCCACAAAGAATTAATAGAGATGCTAGGCAAATATGACATTTTCTGAAAAGACATTAAAATAATCAAGAATCTATACTGGCAGCAAACCGCCTACACACGGACAAGAGTTCAGCAGATATACACAAATAAAAAAGTGTAAAACAAGGATGTATCTTCTCACTGGACTTAATCAACCTATCTAGCGAAGCAGTTCTGAGAAAATTAGAACCCCTGCCAAGATTCATCACTGGCGGTCACAATCTTAACAATACTGAAAACTGAATGAATAGTCAGCAGCACAAAGAGGTGCCTAAACGTGCCAATTACAGATTGGGTAAACTAAAATCAAGCAGGCACAGAAATTTAAATACCTTGGAGGTGTACTAATAGAGTACGAAAAATGAGACAATGGGATTCGAAGGCGTATTGGCATGGTCAAGGTTACAGAATATCAAGTGACGGAAAAATTTCGTTGGTAACAAAGCAAAGAGTACTGAACTGCTACGTGATATCTATCCTCCTGTATGGCAGCGAATGCTGGACAATCTCCTCAAAGATGCAGAAGAGACTTAAAGCAATAGAAACAAAGAAAAGAGTACTGAACTGTTACATGATATCTGTCCTCCTGTATGGTAGCGAATGCTGGACAATCTCAAAGATGAAGTAGAGACTTAAAGCAACAGAAACAAAGAAAAGAGTACTGAACTGTTACGTGAAATCTCTCCTCAGATTGAAGAAGATACTCGAAACAACAAAAATGTGGTTATACAGAAGGATGCTGAGGATACCATGGGCAGAACGCCCATAGCTCAGAAGTAAAATCGCCGACTGACGCCAATTTGGTCGGGTTTCAATCCTGGGTAAAAAGCAATCGGCTGTCTAACCGTACTGATGATCTGTGATACAGCGAAACAGATCTGTCTGCGGATATATATATATATATAAAGAATACCTAGCGAGCCAGACAACCTACCTAGGTTTCACCTAAACGGATCGTCAGGGAAAGCTGGCTCTACCTAAGGATTGAGCGCTTTTTTGTTAGTTGATTGCAGGTGTCGAGGTTTTTTCTTTGGGCTCCGTACGGACTCGGTCCAAACACTTTTAACTGATGTTAATGTACTTAGCACTTTCTTTTTTAAAACCACTTTTTCCCTTCTTCGTAGATCCGTGGAAGGTTTTTCGACACGAGTGTAGTTATTATTTCTTTTATATATATATATATGTGCGTGTGTCTGGATATATGAGTAAGCCCCTTTCTGTACAAACATACATATTATTGTCTTTGTGTTATTTATATTTTTCTATTTACATATATCTCTTACAAATCCTCACATGCATCTATATATCTTCTCCATGCGTAAAGGACACACACACACACACACACACACACACACACACATATATATATATATAAATAAAAGGATATATATAAATATCCTTTCATATATATATATATATATATATATATATATATATATATATATATAGACAAACTGATTAATTTAAAAAAAAAATTAATCAGTTTGTCTGACGATCGCAAAAACGTGAAACCCAGGGTTACAAACTCACACCTATCTATATGAATATGTCTGCTCTATCACTGATATTGAGCGCTTTTAAATAAGTACCACGCATGTAAACAATATAATATATATAACAAATTGCATATTTATATATATATATATATTGATATTTATAATTATATACATGCACTTTTCACACACACACACACACACACACACACACACACACACACACACACACACACATATATATAAAAGGATATATATATATCTCCTTTATATATATATATATCCTTTTTTATATGTATATATCCTTTTATATATATATATATATAAAAGGATATATATATATATCTCCATTTTATATACATATATCCTTATATATATATATATATATATATATATATATATATATATATAAGGATATATGTATATAAAAAGGAGATATATATATATATCCTTATATATATATATATATATATATGTATATATATAAATGGATATATATATATAAAAAAGTATATATATATATATATATATCCTATATATATATATATATATATATATATATATATATATATATAAAAGGATATATAAGACAGTCACGCATATGCACGTTATCTCTCGCTTTTAGAACTTTCTCCAATGTATTCAAATCCTTTCCAATCTTACTCGTCGCTTCCACATATCTATGTATGTATGGATATATACTTATGAGAATCTACAAAGTCCGCATTTCATTCGCAATGCACCGAGATTTATCAAACCTCCCAGTGAGAATGACAACCATTCTAACGTCTGTTTATTTTTCGCGCGCGCTTTGTGTAAAGATCTTCTCTCTCTTCTGCTTTTTGTGACTCCTTTTCACGGCCCCGAGTCTCTTTGTATAACAGCGCAATGTTTGATGTTTAGTCATTTCGCCTTCACCACACTAACTCATCATCTGGGCGTTTCGTGTTATTGCAAATACTGAGCCCCCAGTGAAAAATGGATGCTTTTGGGTACCCATTTGTCGGGTGCGGCAGGGATTGTTAGGGTGATAACGGTATTTGTGAATTATAAAGTCATCTAACAAGGCAAACCTACCAAGATACACGAGCAAACATGTCTAGATTTCGGTTGCAGATTACAATAATTATCTCTAATTTTTCATGGCTATACTAACTTTCAAATGTATTATTATATATTTTACTTTTTTTTTTTTAAATAAGTAATATTTATTTTTTCTTCCTTCAGTTTAATTGTTATTGCTAAAACGTTTGAGGTGTCAGTCATTTTCCTGGTTCATCAAAATTTCTGTGCCATAGAAATTGTTTCATATCGTCAACAGTCCTTATTCTCAGTATTTTTTTTCCATAGGTGATGCTTTGTGTCTGTTGAATAGCACAATCCTAACGTATCAGGGCGGCACGAGACTAGTTTCAGTAATACTCTTATAATTTCCATGTAATCCATTTATCCACGTGCCCATCTAATTAAAATCCCATTGAGAATCTATGAACCATGTTGAAATCTCAGTAAATGCCTTGCGGCCAGACTCAATGAATTAAATATAAATCAGCTATGAACAACCCGAGACGGACCTGGGTAGGTATATTCATGCAATGACTCCAGTTTGTGTTTTTGTTTTTGTTTTACGGCATATGAACCTGAATGGGTTTTATAATGCTGACAATATTTTTTTAGAATAGGTTCGTATGAATAGAATATGTATTTTTTTAAGAAATCAGTTTTGTAGATCAGGTATTGACGTATTTTGTCGAGAATCAAAAGTATTTTTTTTTAATCGTATCACCCCGAGCAAGACGGTAACGCCACTGAT
The DNA here is from genome assembly GCA_037127315.1 of Ascarosepion bandense. NCBI lineage: Eukaryota > Metazoa > Mollusca > Cephalopoda > Sepiida > Sepiidae > Ascarosepion > Ascarosepion bandense. Next base: position 2,678,854 of record JBBBDQ010001305.1, read on the forward strand.
GTGCAGGGGGCTACGTAATAGTGAAAAGATTGGAAAAGAGAAAGCCGGAAACCACAGCCTAAACAGGGAACAAGGGATGAGCCTCTACACCTGTTCAATAGACGTGAGTGGAGTGTGAACCGGGCGATAGATAGATCTATCTACTCCAATTGTTAGTAATTTGCTTTTTCAAAAATGTATTGCTGTTAATACAATTTTATTTTTGTTATGTCGTGAGTAAGAATAAATAACTCAACAACAGGAATAGGTTAATTGTTGTATTCCGTGAAAATAGTATTTACAAAGGTTATTAGTATCCAATACAAGAATAAAGGTTAATCGTCTCAACCGTCGTAAGACGTAGTATGAGCAATGGGTACTTCCGGTTCGTCACCGGAAGTCTACGACTGACTTATCGATCGGCTGCTCGGCATACTCTCTGTAAATGTCACCATTACTTAACATAGTAATGGAATAGTCCATTATAGCCGAATAGGCGCGGGCGTCCCAACAATTTTAAATGCTTTGTTGGTAATATACTACTCCGAATCACTTCAGTACATCGTATAGTTCATATTTTATCACGTGACCGTCGTTATACTTGCGAAAGTATACGTTATAGAACCTGCTGCACGAATTCCAGTCCCAGATAGCCATCTCTCCAGGCTGTAAGGGGATGGTCCGGATCACATATCTGAGGCGATCCAAAAAAAAAAAAAAAAAAAAAAAAAAAGAGAGAAAATATTCTAAAGGACTATAATTTCTATAACTTTTGTCATTTTAACTGCGACCTTGTGTCTAAATTTATCTCGTTAATAGAGATTAGGTTAATCACTCTTCTTATATCAAATTAACAAATCACGGATCATTTTATTTAATTCTTTATTTACAAAATGGATTTATTTATATCTGATAATAAAATAAAGAATAATTTATTTCTCCTGAGACGTATTCTTAATCTTCAATATGCTCTTTTTATTTACGAACTGAATATGATTTTACTTGGTGCATTGACTTTTGAATAACATCATCATTCTAACCAGTATTTTCCCTTTTGACACCCAGGATGCATTTTTTAGTAGGGTAATCCAATATGTCACAGTGTTCAAGAGTTGCATTTTATGGGGGGTTATTCAGAAATTTCCCCATTCTTTTGATTATAACCGCAGACATCAAGGTTTTCCGTTGATATTAAACCCTCTTGATGCAATAGGAAGGACCCTGTTTCAGAGACGAATACACAGGTACCAGATTTTAATCACTTAAATTGCTTAATCAAGATAAGTAGTCTCAATTTAATTGCTTAATAATGTTGTAGTGCAGTGGATATCGGCTCGGAGTGAGATAATCGGAGAGCAGAGTTCGAATTCGACTTGAATGCACATACGTGCAAATACGCTTGGGAAAAGTGTGAATTTATTGGTTAAATAGCAGGACTGATTGGGTTTTATATCCTTGGTTGACAACCTACTGTGGGAACATCTTCTGCCCAGTCAGTCATATCTCTTTCGAGAGACGATCTCCCAAGCATGTATCACGTATGGCACTTCACTGACTGAATAATGGACCTACGTTTACTGATCTTCAATTTTACGAATCACATGTCAAAATTAGAATGAAGCTTTAAATAATACACAAAATCATTTTCCATTAATTTGCATTAATTATTCCGTAATGATGACCCTGAAATAAATAATGATCAACATTTGAAATGATAGATAAAAACTAATTTGAATTCATATCTTTAACTGAAAATTTTTCTTAAAACACAACATAAAGAACATTGAATTTCTTAAGCTTCTTAAATATCTGAAAAACAAAAATTGCTTTGATATTTCAGGAACTTTTTCTTGATATTGATTGTTATTATCTGTCCACTGGAATTCTGCAATCTAGGCAAAAAGTCTACGAATGCTGACGTCTTAATATTTCTTTTGTAAATTCTATATAATTAATATTTTGAAGTTGCTCTGTATAACCAGTAATTCCGAGAAAAAATATCTCTTCAAGAACTAGTACAAAATCCGACAAAATGCAGAGTGAACATTTTTCACCATAAAATATCTTTCAATAGAACTGCAAGAAAGAATTAAGTCAATATGACCAGATCATTTGCCCAGACTATGAATGAAAAATGTCAATATGAGTTTGGACTGATGGGGATTTATCAGACGACAATCTTAAAATAAAACAATGATTACGTCCCTTGGATGCCGTTGATGTAATCTTTTAGATGGGCTTGCGACATTCCGCCTTGTTCGGTAAGTTTTTTTTTTTTTAAATTTTATGATACTTTGTAGGCTTTTTAGTAATTTTGAGAGTAACATTAGTCTTCGGAAAAGAAAGCAGACAAAATACAAAATAAAACGCACAAAAAAACAAAACAAAACAACAAAAAAAAAAAACCAGAAACAAAACAAAAACATTGTTGTTGGTAAATGGATCTGCGTTATCTAATAAAATAACTGGTTCTTTCATGATTTACTTGTTGTTTCCATAAAACTTTATTAAGCCGATCCTTCAAGAGCTGCGTCATTACTTCCCTATTTTAGCTATATTCATTGAATAGTAGATGGTTTTCATATCGATGTTTCTGTCTATATCAACCAATTAATATCTATCTATCTATCTATCTATCTATCTATCTATCTATCTATCTATCTATCTATCTATCTATCTATCTGTTTTATTCTTCCTGCTTATCTATCTATCTATCTATCTATCTATCTATCTATCTATCTATCTATCTATTTCTATCTATCTTTTATTCTTCTATCTATCTATCTATCTATCTATCTATCTATCTATCTATCTATTTTATTCTTCCTGCTATCTATCTATCTATCTATCTATCTATCTATCTATCTATCTATCTATCTGTTTTATTCGTCCTGCTATCTATCTATCTATCTATCTATCTATCTATCTATCTATCTATCTATCTATCTATTGTCAATATCAATATATTGTCAATGAAAACATTTCATTCTAACGGTCTGAAAAAAACTGTATGAAGTAGAAGCATCTAATACCCTTTTAATAAATATTACTATGTGAACACACACACACGCACACACACACACACACACACACACACACACACACACACACACACACACACACACATATATATACAAACACACACACATATATATATATATATATATATTTCAAGGTGGTGATGGTTTGTTGGGCTGCTGGATCATGCAGTTTAAATTGTGTGTATTTTGGCAGCATTTTTTCATTAATACATGTTTCGTCGAATAATATAGACAAGTTTTGTCTATTTATTTTGTGTAGGATCCGTTCGTATGATCTGATTAGCTTGATAGTGTTGTCATGGAAAGACGACAAGAAATCGCAATAATTGTTGATTTTTTAATCAGGTCTGAGCTTTCGGCTTACATAAGTCATTATCAAAGGATGGACATTTAATATTCAGTGAAAATAGAACATTTAAATTATTAACAGAGTGGAGTTATATACAGAATATTAAACAGGTACATTTTTTTTGCGTCGCACGTGGCTGCAGGCCGAGAAGGAATGGTGGTAGTGGGTTTCTGGTCAAATGAGAGTATAGTGGCATGAGGGATTGGTCAGGGAACTGCTGCTACTATGGTGTAGGGGGTACGTATAACAACTATGACCTCTCCCGTCGATTATAGGCATTGAAGTATTCGACACCTCCACTAACATACTTCAATGCCTATAATCGACGGGAGAGGTCATAGTAATTATACTAATTAATCAGATCATACGAAAGGATCTCACACAAAATAAATAGACAGAACTCGTCTATATTATACAATGAAACCTGTATATATATATATATATATATATATATATATATATATATATATACCACTTCTATAGCCGTTTTCAAGGATGTTTATGTCTCTGGCGTTGTTATCTTTCCTCAGTTTTTGACTGTTACGTAGAAATTTCTTTTGTTAGGATGATAGAAAAAATTTTTAAAATAATAAAATCTTCCTTGTCAGCTGTATTTAATGAAATATATATATATATATATATATATATATATATATATATATATATTTTATTAAATACAGCTGACAAGCTTTCATTTAATGAAATATATATATATATATATATTTCATTAAATACAACTGACAAGCTTTCATTTAATGATATATATATATATATATATATATATATATATATATATATATATATATATTTCATTAAATACAGCTGACAAGCTTTCATTTAATGATATATATATATATATATATTTCATTAAATACAGCTGACAAGCTTTCATTTAATGAAATATATATATATATATATATATATATATATATATATATATATATATATATATATATTTCATTAAATACAGCTGACAAGGAAGATTTTATTATTTTAAAAATTTTTTCTATCATCCTAACAAAATAAATTTCTACGTAACAGTCAAAAACTGAGGAAAGATAACAACGCCAGAGACATAAACATCCTTGAAAACGGCTATAGAAGTGGTCGAAAGCGCTTTGGACGATAACATTATCGACAATTTTTATATTCCTTAACTCCAACAAAACAGAAAAATGTTAGGATGCTGGAAAACTTAATAAAAAAATTAATTAAATCATTTATTGTGGGCCGTATTGAATGAAAGATGTTTGAAAGAAAGGTTGCTGGCCGTGTGTGTGTGTGTGTGTGTGTGTGTGTGTGTGTGTGTGTGTGTGTGTGTGTGTGTGTTGCTTTAAAAGTTATAATATTTATGTTACATGCGTTGGAATTCTTTTTGCTCTAAATAGCGCAAAATAAACCTCAGAAAATAAAGTATGGGGCATTGATGATCTATTCTTGATAGTGAAATTAATTTTATAAAAAGAACTTTGTGCGACAGTAGGTATCTGCCCATTGTTGTCAATTCAGTGATTCGTAACAAGATCGCTGACTTCAGTAAGATTCATCCAGTAGTTATTGCTAAATGTCCGGTGTATTTAAGACTTCCGTGGCTTGGAGAGAAGGGTGAAAACCTAACCAGGCCAATTTCTTCTGATGCGCAGAAAGGTTATTTTCTGCTGAGATGCGTGTTGCATTTTGTACTAAAACTGTTGTAACTTCAAGTCGTAAGGACGTTCTCACCTTCCAAATCAAATACATTCTGTAATTTACTCACACACACACACACACACACACACACACACACACACACACACACACACACACACACACACACACACACACACACACATATGATGAAAATAAATTGAACGAATTTACAAATTTATTGGTGATTTTTAAAAAAATATTCAACTCCTCAGACCGAAATTTTTTACAAAAATGAATGAGTTAGATTTATTCAAACGGAAGGAATAGTGGTGAGAAAGGAGAACATTTTATGAATGGGAGAGGTAGCCAGATATACAATGTTAATTTTTAAACGCGGATATCATATTTAGAAAGTTGCATTTCCATCCCAGACGATAAGATGACCTTAAATGGGACTGAAAGTTAAACATTTTCAAATACAGGACAGTAAATTTAGGCGCCATATTTTAGAAGAATTGAATTGCTACATTTTTATGTGAATTTCGACGGCAATCTTATAAATATAATCTTTTCGGTTTCATGACAATAATATTGCTATCAAGTATGATAACTATGTTAAAGATGGTAAAATAATAAAACAAATAAAAAGTATAATTAAAACATTATTATCAGTATTATTAAAGACAATAATAACAATAATTAACATAATAAAAATAAATTAATAATGCTATAAATATAGTCTTTAACGGGGAATTACATGAGTATTATATGAAAACATTAGGGATCCGTTTTAAGGGATTTAAATAATATACTTATTTGCATTTAAATCTTTACTTGCACACCTGCTTGTTTGTAGCTACGTCAATACTTTCATGTATATACACCCATATGTACACATAATAAACGTCATAATGTTAGTACAACTACATCCCAATTAAAATTAACGATTGGGGATTTTAGACAATTATGAATTTTAGTAAATTCTTATATCAGTTCTTCACCGAATAAAACTATTAAGTGTAAATTCAAGTTTGTTGTGGAATTTTAAATCTATTTTTGTGTCTGCATTTGAAAATGATTTCATTCCCCTGGTTCAATAGTTCACTGAAATTACAACTTTTCTTCCAAGCATAGATTGCATCGATCCCT
>JBBBDQ010001305.1:2687500-2705000 GCA_037127315.1 Ascarosepion bandense
ATCCCAAACAAACAATACTTTCAAAAGCTGGACCAAAAAACTGAAGACCTAATACGAAGTATGAAATGGAAGGCGCATTTCTTCATTAAAGGCCATGGAGCTTCAGATAATAAGGACACATTCGGATTTAAAAACCTAAAAACCGCACCTCTCATAACTACTCACTTTCTTCAAAATTCTAACTGTCAATCCACGAGACTTGTTCCCTTATCCCTAACCCCCACCAACATCCTCCACACGCAACTGACGAAATATAAGAAAAGAGGCTTTCCATTCCTAGCCACACCGCCTGATGAGACATTGAAGTTTCAATGTCGAAACAAAAGTACCATTTGTAGTGGATATATAAAAAAACATGTACATGTTCTAAAATATAATTTATAATAAATATATATATATATATAGAGTCATCCATAGACATAAGAGTCAAAGAACACGTAGATTAAAAACCCACTGTTCAAGCATTTAATTTTATAAAGAATGCTTGATACAGAGTCGAGCTTAATATTGTAATTTTGCTATTACAATGGTTTATAAAAGCATAATATCACCACACAAAAATGTTCATGTTTCAGAACAAAACTGTTCCTCTTCAGGTGATATGTAAAAATAAATGGTGAAAACGATTTGTTTTTAAAAATATAAAATGAATTTTTAGTTATTTAAAAAAATTAGGTAGTGTCACTCGGAGGAAAGGCATTTTGGTGTGTCAAAAGTATTCAATCAGGATTTAGAATTATGTAACCATGGAGATTTTTAAATTTGGGTTATGGAAGGAGGGGGCAGGATGGCTTAGATCTAGACATGTCACTTTTTAATTTTGTCTGGGAAAATATATCTTGGAATCTTAGATTTTTTTAATGAGCAGACAGTAATTTTAATAACCTTTCACAACCTAAATTTTATCACCTGAACATGAAAATTTTTGTGTGGTGATATTATGCTTTTATAAACCATTGTAATAACAAAACTACAATTTTTTAAAAATTTGGCCAAGCAGTTATTTTCTACCACCTGCCACTACTAACTCAAGGGTCAAGCCACATACCTCCCACTACCAAAGAGGAAATTACTACTAAATTCTTTCCCCTAGCCTAACCCAAATAAAACAAATACACCCAACCCCCTTCCTTTACCTAAACTAACCTCTGGGCTTAGAAGTTTTCCTCATTCTCCGTTTATAAGGGATCGAAGAATACATGCCTTAAAATAAAATGTTGAAAATGGCTATTTCCCCACTAAGTTTTATTTGAATTTACAGATAAAAATTTTCCACTTCTGCGATATATGCGTGACCCTTATAAATGCATTGAGTTCTTTCAGTGACTCGTGTGTGTATACACTGCTTATATACAAGTTAAAAGTTCCCATCTCTGATTCCATGCGCCTATGGCTTAGCGAGTAGCGACTCTGATTGACACCAAATCGGCCGAGTTTCGATCCCGGCCAGAAGCAAGTGGATGTGTCTAGGCACACTGATAAGCTGTGATACAGCGAAAGAGACTTGTATGTGGATGACTAATATATATATATATATATATATATATATATATATATATATAATATGCAAGTTAGTAAAATTTGAGAAAAAAAACAAACAAACAAAATGATAATAAAATTGGTATCTTTCGTTTTAATGATAATAATCACATTAATAATATATATATATATATATATATATATATATATATATAAACAAACATTTTCAAGTTTGTTTAGATAATGTGTGTATACATATAAATGCCTCTCTCTTTCTCTCTCTCTCTCTATATATATATATTACTAACACGCACGCACACACACACACACACACACACACACACATATATATATATATATATATATATATATATATATATATATATATATATATATTCATGTTAGTAGGATATAGAATCAGAACAAATGTGTGGAAATGAGACATAGCTTTTCCTCTTTGTCTCATTTCTCCATATATAAAATGTATATATATATGTGTGTGTAAACATGTTACGGAAATTAACGAAAATGGTTATAAGCAACCGACAATTTGTAATGACTTATTTTGAACATTATTTTTACCGATACTCGTATTTAAGTAGATATTCTGTTTTGAATTAAACAGTATTTTTATATTTATATCTACCGGCCTGATTATTTACGATAAATTTTTATTACGAAAATGTGTGCTATCCAGCAGGATTCGAACCTGCGACCCCTATTTACATAGGGGAAGCTACCATTTGATCTGGTACTGTCTTAACCACTCGACCATGAATAGCCTCTTGATCAGACAAGGTTTTTATCATGCTTATATAACACAATCTTCGATTTACCGTAAACAAGCATATCTGCTTAGAAATGTATCATAATGTCAACAAATGTAAACATGTTACGGAAATTAACGAATTTTAACGAAACTTGTTTATAAGCAACCGACAATTTGTAATGACTTATTTTGAACATTATTTTTATCGATACTCGTATTTAAGTAGATATAATATTATATATATTATATTTTCTAAGCAGATATGCTTGTTTACGGTAAATCGAAGATTGTGTTATATAAGCATGATAAAAACCTCGTCTGATCAAAAGGCTATGTAACAGAGGTCGCAGGTTCGAATCCTGCTGGATAGCACACATTTTCGTAATAAAAATTTATCGTAAATAATCAGGCCGGTAGATATAAATATAAAAATACTGTTTAATTCAAAACAGAATATCTACTTAAATACGAGTATCGGTAAAAATAATGTTCAAAATAAGTCATTACATATATGTGTATAAGTCTGCGGTGCACAAAAATTATGTAAAGGCTTTACTAAGCATAATAACAAATACACCCTTATGAAAATTAATTTAAACAAAACGAATAATGTTTTCCTAGGATCTTTCACACTTTCCCTGGTCACGTATACTTCGTCTCTTGGCGTTGTTTTTCTCCTCTGATCACATTTTCTTTTACATTTTAGACTGATGGGTCCAGTTTGTTTCTTCGCCATGAAGACACGACTGGCAGTTGAAAAGATGACACTAACAATATCCGCGATCTCTCTGCGTGTTTGTGCAGCGTTATAATTTTTGTATGCTTCCTTGGTGTAACGTCCATCGCAGACAATGGCCGTAAGACAACTAATCGACAGTCGAGACATTGGTGTCTGGGCGTGATAAAAATTTGATAAAATCAGGGATGACGCAATATTTTTCAAGGCCAAACAAATTTCATCATACACCCCGAAAATAGATTCATATTACTGAATACCACTGCAAATGACCTAATCTAAGAAAACAAAAAAAAAAACAAAAAAAAAAACAAACAAACAAAAAACAAACAAACAAAAAAAAAAAAGAAAACAGAAAACGATTACACACTGTCGGTCTAAAACTGACCGTATGTTGAAAGAAAGGAAACTTTCTTTACATACAAATTGTACAAAATGCCTGTTCACGCATACGGACATTTATGTTTACAGTACTCAAAACAGTTTGTAATTACATAAACACGTAGGAAAATAGATTTATATATATGCAAGCAAAGTTAGACTACACTACATTATATATATATATATATATATATATATATATATACATATATATATATATATATATTATAAATTATATTTTAGAACATGTACATAACTTTTCTGCATCGGAGTACATCGGAGTACCGATGTTTTGACGAAGCATCGGTACTCCGATGCAGAAACGGACGCGCCTTCGTAGCGATTATATATAGAAAAGTTATGTACATGTTCTAAAATATGATTTATAATAAATATTCACAGCTCTATATAGAAAATTATATATCTAGCACCGTTTTAAATTAATGTTTTGGACGTGGAAAGAATTCTTCGTTCTGTATTCACACGGATATATATATATATATATATATATATATATATATATATATATATATATAAAGCTTAACTCGGTTTGTGGCAGAGGCTTGTAAAACAGAGTAGGCAATGTGTCCAGCTGTTAGCCGACATATTAACAAGTTACTTTGTTATATATTGTTTTTGTTTGGTTTCGTTTTTGTGTTTTTTATATTGACTTGGTATAATAGGGAATAAAAAGGTTAATAATTTCATGTAACCTCACTTTGTTTTATATATCTGTCAAAGTAGTTTATGAAATTTTTCCAGAAAAAATTCGTGTATAGATACAAATTATATATATATATATATATATATATATATATATATATATATATATATATATATATATAAATACATTCGCATACATATATATATATATGTGTGTGTGTGTATGTGTGTGTGTTATAGGATAAAGAACAAAATCGGAAATGTTTAAAGATTTAACGTGTTTCTTATTTAAGCTACATCATAAAAAAACATGTAAAGAAGTAAAATAAAACTATTATTTTTATTTTCGTGTTGTTTGTTTTTCATTGGATAAGTAGATCTTACGTGTATTTGTCTTGTCTGGTAGCGTTCGTACCTATGCATCTGAAAGGATTTGTCAAATTTAGGCAAGTGCATTGGGCCAAGAATTAATACCACCCATCGTATATACACACACACACACACACACACACACACACACACACACACACACACACACACACACACACACACATATGTATATATGAATATATATGTGCGTATTCGTCATTTTAAATAGTTTCGTTATATCTTTGCATTTGTTCGGGAAGGTGAGCATATTGGCAGGCGTATATATGCAAGAAAATATAAGCTAACGCTTAGTGAACAACGGAAGAACTTTTCATGAATATGACGTCTTTGACAAGACCTTTAAATTTCAAAACTTTTGAAATGTTCTTATTGTCCGAGGAAAGTCAATAAAACACTCGACAGCAGAAACTCATAACTTAAAAACCAAATATTGCAGACGAGGCAATTTACGCAGTTTTTGACACTTTTATGAACATTACAATTTGATATTTAACATTTAATTTAGAAGCGTGAAAAATGGATGACCTGCCCAATCTGAAATATTCGAATACCTACAGTTGGATATAAAAAACATATTTGTTCTTTGGGATTTTACAAGTACGAGCAATTGAAAAATAGCTATAATAGTGATTTTCTGTGCTTAGGTTAGATGTGGCACAGTGCCAGAAGTATGGGGCACCCAGTGAGAATCGAACTCAGCATTCAATTGTAATTGATTTAGAATCAACCTCACCATTTAGAATCGAACTCACGATTCAGTTGTAATTGATTTAGAGAGACATGCTTTCTAACGATTACGCCACGTTGAGGTGTCCAGGAAACGATATGATCTTACTTATGATCTATCAAAAATGATATGATCTACTTATGATCTATCAAAAACGGAAATGATACATTTATTTAATAGCATTATTTGTTTGACAATGAACGCTTTCAACATGAGCACTCACTGTCCGACTCGAATAAAAGCGAAAGGCGAGCCAATTGAAGTGGATCCACGTTTTTCTCCCTCTTGGTTGAGGCAAAATGGGAAACTTTTTATTAAACAATATAAATATCGTAAAATTGTTTTGTTCTGTTTCATTAGTTCCAAGTGTAAACAACATTTAAATGTTTAGAGTGAATGAAAATGACGGTTGGATCCAGTGATTTGACGCAAAGAGTTGTGAGTTCAATACTCAGTCAGTCAGTTAAATGCCATATGTGATACACTCTTGGGTGATCATGTCTCGAAAGAGACATGACTGAATGGGCATAATATTTTTCCGTAGTAGGTGAGCATTACATTCTGCTGTGGATTGGTTGTCAGCCAAGGCTATAGAACCTAATCTGGCCGGCTATTTAACCCATAGCTGGAGAGAGAATAGACGAATTAATACCTTTCTCAAGAGTATTTGCACGTAAGTGAATGGAATGAATTCAACTAGAATTCGAACTCGGTTCTCCGATTTCTTGTACCGATCCGATATCCTCAGCATCACAACACACTTCCACAGTTGTGATAGTAGTAACAAACAAAAACTTAGAGATTTTAGTTAAATGGAGATAACTAAGACATCCGGAAGTGGCATGACTTATGGAACGAGAACAATTTATCCCTAGTGATCGAAATAAGGTGTTCGGTTAAAATTTACAATCACTTGAAGAAGGTTGAAGCGTACAACTGTCGAAACGTCAAGAACATGACATTGGTGAGGGCTACAGTCCGAACAATGTAAATAATCATCTGAGAAATATAGACAAGTAAAAAGCTATATGCGGATGTGCGTTGTGGTGCAGTGGCTTGGAACGAGAAATTGGGGAACCGTGTTCATATTTCTTTTGAATTCGTTGCATTCATTTACGCGCGAATACCCTTTGGAAAGGTATTGATCCGTCCCTTCCCTCCAGCTATGGGCCAAATAACAGGAAGGATTGGATTGGCAACCAGTTTACCGCAGAAAGTAATGGCAACCTAGTGCCGGAAAATCTGCCTCGTCAATATAGTCTCTTTCGAGACATGATCGCCCAAGCGTGTATCACATATGGCACTTAATTATATGGTTTTAGTACTGTTTGCAAAAATGTTGAGCAAACTGAAATGAAGCCTATATATATCCCATTTAGCCTGGACTTATTATCAACTTTGAATTCGTCCGATCATTTCATAGAAGCTACCATTAATAGTATTGTTTCTCTTCGGTTTATAGTAATATCTATTTCAATATTGATGCATGGAAATTATTTCCTCTGAATTCGTCAAAAGTCTGAAAACAAATTTATTAAACAGATAGGATAACAAATTATTTTTTTATCAGATGTGCTTTGTTTCAACTCAATACAGTTGTGATTTTATCTCTCATCGGCGACCTCGGTCGGACAAAATTATTGGATAGCGCTATCTTTTGGTTGTTAATTAGATCGGGTGTAGCAACTCCTATTGAAATCATTAAGTGCTTAGCTTGTTATAGTAGACTGTCGGCCAGCCCACTATATATATATATATATATATATATATATATATATATATATATATATGCAAACAAACTTGATCCCGTGCATAGCCACAGCGTTCATCATGCCATAACATCGATGAATGGTGTAGTCGTAGACAGCTGGTTAATGTTTATTTGATTCGGCCTTGTGTCAGACATAACCGAACTCCCTACAGCTTACAAGTATCATCCAGAGTTATCATCAGAATCATCAGAAGGTTGAAGCTGGTTAGAATATGTGAATTTGTGTAGAAGAGTGGAAAAATAAAATATTACATTTTGCATTTTAAAATAGAAATTTATTAATAGGAAAAAATAACACAAGTTGTAGAAGTTAATATGCAATTATAAACATTATTAAGAAGTTAAGGGTAGAGTTCGTGTTCAGTGATAAAGTTATGGGTATCAAGATTTGTAGAAAATGTTCGTAGTTGTAATTGTTGAAAGGGTATATGCGTACGCACGTATGTATGTATGTATTCAGTAGGAATGTCATCGGATGGAGAAGATAAAGTAGAACTAATCAGTATACGAGAAATAAAGGGAAAGAGAACAAGGTGCGACATGACCTTATCCCGAGTCGATTTGAAGTTGAAGTTACATTTTAGTTTTTTTGTCTCGCGGCTTTCAGCTGACTCTGTTGATCGGTCACAGAATGTCCTTAAGTAATTAAGTCTGGTCATGTGACTGGCTCCAGCGAGCATTTTCGCTTTTAGATGTGAATAACGTCATTATGAATTTTCTGATTTTTTAATCCAATCAGGATTCAGGATTTGCTTTTCGCACTAACTTGTGAGTAGTCGTGTGAATCCACTTTTGCGGGCGTGCAATTTTACTTTGGGTTTTTTCTCAAATGTTTTTAATTCTTAATTTCTTATCCGCCACAAGAGCACACGAACTGATGTATTTACACACGGTATATAAGCAGGATTATTTATCAAGATTAGACTCCTTCAGATTTGCTGAAATCATTCTCTTCTCTATGCTATATCATCGCTGGTATCTTGAGAATTTTGTGGCTCTTCACCACGCAGGGGTGATCTTCAGTATATGGATGTTATTGCAAAATTGCAATTCTAAAATATGCCTCCATAATGTTGGGTGTACAGAGGCCAGCAGAAACGTGATTTTTTTAAGAGTGCGTGCGCATGCGCGTGCGTGGGTTTCTATCTTCTTCTTCTTCTTCTTCAATGTGCCCTGTTCTTTCAGGACGTAGGCTTTCCACGTTTCCCTATCCCTGGTGGCTCTTAGCACGCCTTCTCCTGTTGCACCATGCAACCCTCGTTCCATCATCCACCTGATCAGATTCTTCAAATATATTATCCGCTACTTTCTCCTGTCTCTTTTTCCCTCTATCTGGCCTGTTAGTATCAGGTTCTCTAAGCCCTCCTTCCTCATTGCATGTCCCAGGAACTTCAGCTGTCTCTTCTTGATGCTCAGTATTAATTTCCTTTTTGTTTCCATAATTTCTAAGAATTCATCATTGCTCACATGCTCGATCCATGATATTCGCAGCATCCTTCTGTAGAACCACATTTCAGTCGCTTCAAGTTTTTGCTTCATCTTTGATGAGATTGACCAGCATTCACTGCCATATTGACATCACATAGCAATCCAGTACTCACTTCTTTGATTTTAGCGAAATTGTCCTGTTTCTTAATACTTTTCTCAACTTCTGGAATGCTTCCGTTACCATGCCAATTCGCTTTCGGATCTCTGTGTCGGTCTTTCCGTCTTCTGTTAAAACACTTCCCAAGTATTTAAATCTTTGTACTTGCTTGATTCTAGTATGTCCGACCTGTATTTGGTATATTGAGCTGCCCTTTTTACTGATGACCATGCATTCAGTTTTCTTGCAGTTTGTTTGTAGTCCTTTTTTTTTTATCGCTCCTTGTTTAAAATTAAACAAATATGGCATCTGGTAGCATTGGAACCGCAATGAGTACACAGAAGTAAACTTTTACAGAAGAGCTTCAAGCGTCATCAGATTGTATTGTTCCTGTTACATGAATCTGTACCATATTGCCTGTCTCGAATAAAGTCTAAAAAATAAGTTAAAATGGCACATTTGGCCTTTTCGTAGTCAAAAAAATTAATTTTTAATTTCCTTGTATGTAATATTTTGTAATGTTCAGAGAAATCTTTGATGTTTTGTTCTCATTCATTTATTAATTTTATGTGGGAATATTTCTAGGGTTAGTTTTTAAGCAATATACTTCATCCAAACATGTTTATCTAAACATATTTATAAATGGAACTTTGTGTGTGTGTGTCTGTGTGTGTGTGTGTCCGTTACCTATAGACTCCGAAACGGCTGAACCGATTTTCTTGAAAATTTACACAGTTGTACTATAAGCGTCTGCGAGTGTTCTTAGCTAGGTTTTGTGTCGAGGTACACCCGATAAATATCGAAAATCGATAATCGAAAAAATCGGGTTATAGAAGGAGTGGTCCAATTTTAATCAAATTTGATACACTCATAGACAAAGACATAAGAAACGATATTCAGAAGTTTCAAGGTTGCAGTTCTTACAATAGTGCAAAAAATCGATAATATATATATATATATATATATCTAAAAGGCAAGATGTTTGTGTGTGTGTCTGTTTATCTGCCTGTATGTCTGTATTTTTTTAGCCCTTTTATTTTAGTTTTTGCTTCGAGTTTGGCTCTAAGTAGGTATAATTGTAGTTCTTAGTCTCAGCCATGATACCATTTGCTCAGAGGACTTATTTAGCCTTCAAAATTCAGTGTATGATGAAAAAAACTTATTTGATATCGATACCAGGAAATCAAAATTTGACTTACATCCATTCATTTTTCTTTCAGTCTACGGTTTCGCTTTAACTGGAAACAACTATTGCTTTTTAGTCTTTCGTGCTAACGTCCAAAGAGTCTGAGCTCCAGGACCATGGATTAGTTTTAAAGTTTTCATGACACCCGAGCAACGCCGGGCTATACTGCTAGTATATATATATAGTTACATTGTTATATATTATATTTATTATATATATATATTGAATATTTTATTACATTATCTGTATATTTTAAAATGTAGAATGTTCTACATCCAAAACAGCTAGTCTTAAAAACAGTTTCCATTTGTGCGATATGTGCGTTACTCTTCAGAAATGAATTGAGTTCTTTCGGTAACTGGCGTGTGTATAGACTCTGCTTATGTACAACACGTTAAAATTTCCCTCCTCTGAGTCCATGTACGAATGGTTTAGAGGGCAGCGACTCCGACTGACATCAAATCGGTCGAGTTTCGATCCCGGCCTAGAAGCAAGTGGATGTGTCTTGCCACACTGATGAGCTGCGAAACAGGCTAGTATGTGGATATTATTGTTTATATATATATAGGTTGTGATGCAGTAGATATCGGCTTGGAACGAGAAATCGGAGAGCCGAGTTCGAATTCAAGTTGAATACCCTTTGGAAAAGGTATTAATTCGCCTCTTCTCCAGTTATGGGTTAAATAACAGGACAGATTGGGTTCTATAGATTTTGTTGGCAGAAAGTGATGCCAACTTACTGCGGGAAAATCTTCTACACAATCAGTCATGTCTCTTTAGAGACATGATCACCGAAGCGAGTATCACGTATGGCACTTAACTGACTTTATGTAGATATATATTTGTACTTTTTAATATGTAGTCAGTATTATTTGTATTTTTTAATATGTAGTCAGTATTATTTGTATTTTTTAATATGTAGTATGTACTACATCCAAACAGACACGTTTTTAATATATTCCTTAAAGACCCTCGTAATTCGTAATAAAAGATCATATTAAATTAAAAGACATTTTTCAATAATATAAAAGCTGACACTTATGATCAACCCGTCATTTGTATAGTGCAATAATATGTACATAAATCTATAATTAACCTTAAAATCTCTAAGTGCACAAAATATATATCGCTTCAATGACAATTTCCTACTGAAGTTTGTGTCTATGAAACAAAGTTACATTTTTCCTGAAGATTAAGAGTTATTTACAAATAATAAAGTTACTCTCCTTTAAACTTTATTCATGAAAAAATTTCAAAATGAAATTTTAAGTTGATATTTGCTCTTTATTTAAATACAGATAAGCAGGAAGGATACTTTAGTTCTTAGAAAAAAAAAAGAAAAAAAGAATATTGAGCTGCTAAGTAATATCTATCCTCTTATATGGCAGTGAAAACTAAACAGTTGCCTTACACAGATGAAGAGCAGATTTGAAAAACAGATGAATGTTAAGGATAATATGGATTAAACAGGAGAAGGATGGGGACATTTTAAGGACAATGGGAACAAAAGGATAATTGTGCTTAAGATCAGATAAAGTCAGTGGAAATTACGGGGACAAATAATGAGGAAAGAGTGCTTGGTGAATTTTACACTCATAGGTTGTGTTAAAAGAGAAACAGAGGAAAACATTGAGTAAGCTACTTATTGTGCTCGTCTAAATAGACGGCAGAAAGGAAATATAAAGTGAAAGAAGTTGTGGAGAGCTATTATCTGGCAAATACTACTACTATTATTATTATTATTATTATTATTATTATTATTATTATGGATGTGCGTTGTGGTGCAGTGGATATCGGCTCGGAACGAGAAATCGGAGAGCTGAGTTCGAATTCCAGTCGAATTCGTTGCATTCACTTACGCATAAATACCCCTGAGAAAGGTATAAATCAGTCGCTTCTCCCTCCATCTATGGGTTAAATAGCAGGATAGATTGGGTTCTACAGTCCTAGTTGGCTACCAGTCTACAGCAGAAAGTAATGGCAACATACTGCGGGAAAATCTTCTGCCCAGACAGTCATGTCTTTTCGTTCCTGTTAGTATTCAAAACAAAACAAAAAGTACATCTTAAATAGTCAGAACTTGAAGAGAAAGGTGATGGCGATGATAAGCAGAAACAGGGTCTCGCTGTCCTTATCTCTCTTATACAGCAAACATCTAAAAAGTTCTCGCTTCTTTGATCGACATACGTTCGTACCATAAGAGAAAAATTGCTTACAATTAATGTGGATTTAAGTAAATAGAAATCAAAAAAGTTCCGTGTAGGTTTCACTGTTAACTGTCCATTCTCTTCGACTATTTGTGGCTTCAATATTTTTGCATTAATATTTATCGTAAATGAAAATACTAAATTACCGAGAATACAAATTTCAAAGTTGCACTAATTACTGTCTGTTAACAGAAAGTTTATTTCGCATTTTAAAATGTCTTCTGCGCTTTAGTAAGTTCGTCCCTGAAAATACGTAGAACTAAGGATATTTGAAATTCTCTCGTCAGAACGAATTATTACGTGAAAGAAAAAAAAAGAGCGTATCGTCGTGAATCAAATAACAAATTCTGTTCAAGAGTTTCAAGAAAAGATGTCGGAATCAAAAAAAAAAAAGAGGGAAAGATCAAACGTGGCAGTAAGTAAATGTATGTTGTCTTGAGATTGAAACTTTGCAGATAATCAAAATTGCGTGTGTGTGTGTGTGTGCGTGTGTGTGTGTGTGAGTGTGTGTAAAAGTGTGTGCGATCTTAAAATGTGTAAACATTTTGCTTATTATTGACATCATTTCACGATATTAAAAAATACATTAGAGGATATACAAAGTTTCCACACATACATGTGATACTTAGTATATATATATATATATATATATATATATATATATAGATAGATAGATAAGCAGACAAGCAGGAAGAAAATAATATATATATATATATATATATATATATATATATATATAGATAGATAGATAAGCAGACAAGCAGGAAGAATAAAACATATAGATAGATAGATAGATAGATAGATAGATAGATAGATAAGCAGACAAGCAGGAAGAATAAAACAGATAGATAGATAGATAGATAGATAGATAGATAGATAGATAGATAGATAGATAGTCTAATGTAGGTAGATAAATCTATATTTTTTATAGCGCTTTGATCTGATAAATGACACGTGAGGCGTTTACTCAGGGATGTGGCAGTATATATATATATACATATATAATAGAACCTAATGAGCCTAAGTTTCTCCTAAACGGATCGTCAGGGAAAGCTGGCTAAAAAGGCAAAGAAAAAACGACATATAAAAAGATGACTAAGACAACGTGACCAGGTAATGGAAGAAACTGCATAAGACAAGGGAGGGGGAGGCATGACAAATTTATTACTTTTAATATTTGATTTTCAATTTTCAGGGGTGGGGGGGTTAAAGAAAAAGACAGAAAGTTACTATACCAAGATAGATGGGCCTAATCTAATAGCCAGGGTTTCCTATGCTTACATTTATCTTGAATTTCAGTCTTAGAATTCAGTAAGTTTGTCGGTTGCTGATACAAAGCTATAGCCAGTTTCTCTTCAGTACATAGCCTACAAAATTCCTGACCAGCTTTGTGTTTAGGACATCTCTTCAGTATCTCCCATTTCAAGATTGGGTCCTTATTTATTTCTTGCTTAATAATCCATACGTAGTCGAGACGAGTATAACTATATATAATCACGTATATATATATATATATATATATATATATATATATATATATATATATGTATATATATATGTATATATATATATATGTATATAGTACCAGTATAGCTCGGCGTTGCTAGGGTGTAATGAAAGCTTTAAAACTAATCCATGGTCCTGGAGCTCAGACTCAGCCTAAAGAATATTTGTGTGAAGTTTGGTGAGAATCGGACAAAAATTGTGGATTTGTATAAAGAACATACAGACAGATAAACAGACACACACACAAACATCTTGCCTTTTATATATATATATATTATCGATTTTCTGCACTATTTTAAGAACTGCAACATTGAAACTTCTGAATATCGTTTCTTATGTCTTTGTCTATGAGTGTATCAATTTTGATTAAAATCGGATCACTCCTTCTATAACCCGATTTTTTCGATTATCAATTTTCGATATTTATCGGGGGTACCTCGACACAAAACCTAGCTAAGAACATTCGCAGACGCTTATAGTACAACTGTGTAAATTTTCAAGGAATTCGGTTCAGCCGTTTCGGAGTCTATAGGTAACGGACACAGACACACACACAGACACACACACACAGACAAATTTCCATTTATAAATAAGTTTATATATATATATATATATATATATATATATATATATATATATATATAGGAAATAAATTGTCTCATTTATGCAAAAAATGAAATAACACAGATATCTCATTTTGACAGATACATTTACAAAAGTTATACAAAAATATCTTGAAATACGAAAGAGTAAATTTATTTAATAAAATTGCCATTGGCTTCAATAAAGGCTATCAGACATCTTTTAAACCACCTGCGTCTCTTCTGGACGATCTCCTTGTTTGTGAACTCTTCCATAATCCTTGTCTTTAGTTTTGTTGGTTTCTCACTTAACTGCGCCCAACATAATCAAGGGCGTTGCATTCTGGGAAAACAAACAACAAGAAATTATACATTTGCAAAAAGGAAGAGATACACATGAACAAAACACCCAGACACAATTAATTACACAAACATCACACACACACACACACACACACACACACACACACACACACACATATATATATATATATAAAAAGAGGTATGAATTAACACAGAATACACACAGAGATTTAAACAAGGGAAAAGTACAAAAATGGTGAGAGAATGAAATGAGTAAAAGAAAGGGGACAGAAATCCATACAGTCACAAATTTTAGCTAACACAAAATTTTTAGAAAATAAGACATTTTTTTTAATAAAAGTTTTTCAAACATTTCTTTACAAAAGTTTTATTAAAAATTATTTTTTCCATTTAGACCCTAGAAAAATAAAAGTAAAAGTTAAATTCATTTAGACTATTCTAAAGACAGCTTTTGACAATGGTAGTGAATATCATAACATTTGAATCAGACATAAAAAAATAGAGCCATATACAATATGAACATACAGACATTATCTTCATAAAAAATAAAGAGGGGGAGAAAGAAAAAATAAATAAAATTAAAAAGAAAAATTGGGGACCAATCTTATACTTACTTTCACAAACATTAGCCGACAGAAAAAATTTAAACATGAAAATAAAAAAAATAAAAACTTACAAAAGAACTGTTTTCAAAACATTTCTCTTTTTGTATAAAATATCCCCCCCAAATTTCTCTTTTTAAAACAAAAATACTTACAAGAAAAATAAAAGAAAAGTATTTACAAGAAAAATAGTATACAGAAAATTAAATACAATAATATAGATAATGACGAAGGAGCAAATGTAGTAAAAACCACAATGTAGAGTCACAATTGTTTAACATTATAAAACCAAAGACAATTTTCAACCGATTTAGATATAGAAAAATAAAATAAGATGGGAAAAATATGTAGAAATAACAGAGCAGAATTGGAATGGGGAGATAAATAGCAGTTGGAATTTCTATGAAATTATATTAATTCTTCAAATCTGATAATTTAAATTTATTCTTATGACAACATTTAAAATGCAGTTAATTTCGTTGGTTTAAAAGCTGGTATTTACTACAAAATTTAATTATTTTTTTAATCTAAGCATAGCTTACATCTATATCTAAAGCTAATTGTTGTTTGAGATTTACCAACTATCTTCCATTCGATCTGTGAAGAGAGTCCTTTATTTTTTAATACCCAGAAATATTTGGATAGAGCTGTCTGGGATTTAAGGTGGTGCCAGAGAAGGACTATTTATGATTATAAAATCTACGTTTCCAATGTCCGATAGAAATCCCAAAATATATTTTTCTTTTTTTTATCGTTTTCGTTAGGGAAAATAGTAGCGTGGATTATTTAATTTAATTATTTAATTACATTCTGGATTTATAACTGCTTAATTATGTATTGAGTTTTGCTCTGTATAATATCCATTGAGCTCTCTATCAATAACAATACATACGTTTTAAGAAAATATTCTGGGTTCTATTTGTGGTTTGGAACAAGAAATCGGAGAACCGAGTTCGAATTCCAGTTGAATTCCTTGCATTCACTTACGCACAAATACCCCTGGGAAAGGTATTGACCCGTCTCTTCTCTCCAGCTATGGGTCAAATAACAGAGCAGACTGGGTTCTACCAGTCTACCCCAGAAAATAATGGCAACCTACTGCGGAAAAATCTCCTGCCTAGTCATTCATATCTCTTGGGGGATCATGTTTCGAAAGAGACATGATCATCCAAGCGTGTATCGCGTATGACACTTAACTGATTGACTATAGAAAAAGTTATATATATATATATATATATATATATATATATATATATATTAGATGTTAGCATACAAACAAGGGAATAAAAGTTAACTCTGAAGAACATTTACCACTGTATAAAGTTGCTCATGTTGATTTTCATTTTGTCACTGCATCTGAGCAACTTTGTGTCCTCTTCTTCAGATTTATAAGGAGATCATTTGAAAAATATAAGGAAATGACGAAAGGAATCTCTTGGGGGTCTGGTTCGTCTACTGACACCATTTATCTCAGATCGCATTGGTCAATAAGTGCAATGCGGTTATAACACAGTTCCCGCCTGGCAAGTAATTGTAATGGCTGCCTAGCCTATTTGTTACCATGGAGACAACGAATTAAATATTGAAGTATTTTCAGTAATTATAGTCGTCGTTGTAGAGGTGGTCGTTGTGATAGCAGTGAAGTTTTTTTTTCCCGGGGAGTGATGCATGTGTGAAGGGTTTGATGAAGTTTCTAAAAATGGTCCCCTTGATCATTATTTTGTTCTTTTGTGTGTCATTCTTTGATGTCTTTGTATATTCTACTGATTTTTTTTTTATTCAATAAGGTTTCTTGTCCACCATTTTTCATTCGTTTCTTTTTGGTGTTTTTTTTATCGTTTTGTCATTTTCTTTCCTTCCTCAATTTCTCCATTCTTTTCATTCTTTCTTTTTGTGTTTCTTTAGTTGATTTTGTCTTTTGATCGATTTTATCTTTCCTTCTTGTTCTTGATATTTTTTGTTTATTTGCATTGTGATTTATGCAATACCCATTCTATAATACATCATTCTTTTTCATCCATCTGTGAACAGTGAGGATATAAAAGTTCTGGCGTTGATATCTAATTCTGGAAGTGTGCGCATGCGTGTTTACCATAATTTTTATCATTTTAGTTATCTCCCTTTTTCTGACTTTTCCCTATATAGACGATGGAGAAAAAAAAATGGAGTATGTTTCCTTCCAGAATTGACAGGAGAGTCATTATTATTCCGCGAGTTGAAGTCAGTCTATTTTGATATTACAACATTTCGACTAATATATTGATATCATTCTTCAGGTGTACAGTTAGTAAGAAAATTATACGAAGCAAAAAAAAAAACAAAAACAAACAAACAAAAACGAAAAAAAGAAAAAGAAAAAAGAAAGAAAAAGATGGCTAATAGACTAATCGGGAGAGTTAATTCTAAAAGAACAATAAAGGTATATAACTAATACACTGGAGCGTGACGATCTTCTCTATATTGATACTAAAGAATACAAGGACAGGCTTTGAAGATACCAACTATGTAAACGCTATACGAATGGTTAGATCATGTTCATGAGAGCAAAAGTTAAAGTCCCACAAATGTTGTTTAATCAAGGAGCTCGTCAAAG
>JBBBDQ010001305.1:2710000-2715000 GCA_037127315.1 Ascarosepion bandense
GGAAAGGTATTAATCCGTTCCTTCCCTCCAGTTAGGGGCTAAATAACAAGGGTAGGACTTGGGGACCCTGCCCCTAATTGCGATGTTTTTGCAATGTAATGCAAATTAACATATTCACATGGACATGAGGAGAGGTTCAGCTACATGAACGAATATGAACTGCTTTTATTGATGGAATAAAACTAGAATTCAACAACATACATTTATTTATATAATTCAGGACATTAAAAATCGTATTCAGTATGTAAATGGGTCCCATTGGTACGAACTACAGTCTCAATTCAATCTGAGATGGAAGAATGTAACAGCAAATTTTTAATCATAAATTTGTTTCTTGACAGTAAACCCAAAGCTCTTGTAGCGATTTACTAAGCGTAGCTTAGAAGTGGCACAAGGCCAAAAGTATGGAGCACCCAATGAGGTTTGAACTCACTCGTCAGTCGTAATTTATCTGTGAGACAAGTTTAATAAGTCCCGACAAACCATTTCTAAGTTCTTTTAACTTTCTGTTATCCACCCGAATTTTCAACTCTATCCACATATTTTAGATTCTGTTAAGGTCAGATCTTTAGGAAGGATAATCTTATAACACTGCAATGTTTTCATCAATGAGAAGCGTTTTTTAGACACGATCTATGGTAAGGTCATCTATCATGTCGGAATATTTCACCCCACTTCCCTGCAATATCTGGGTGGGAGTTGAGCAAAGTAATATATTTTTTGCTGTTCAGCGTTCCATCGATTTTTATCAACTTTCTTTTACTATTGCCTTTGATGTTGCCTGAAGCCATTAAAGCCGAACCAACTAACTTTACTGCTTTGTTGTATTATTTTTTTTGTACCAATTCATCTTCAGATATACTCTCTTGCATTTGAATTCAGTTCTATTTTGTTTTTATCACAATTTATCACGTTTGCCTGTTTTCATTGTCCTAAAACAGATGCTATTTCGCATAGAGTTTTCGCCTTATTTGATGTCTTTTGGTTAATGATGGCTCTTCTTTGCTGCAATGCACCCATTTAGATTAGTTGACTTAGTATCTTTCCTAATGGATGGATGACACTTCAATAGTGATGCCGCTTCTCTCCATTACTTAAGGAACTGTTAGTTATGGGGATGATACCGATAACTGCACCAAATTTCTTTGATCTCTTTTGGCTAATTTTGAAGCTCGATCAGACTTTTTCATATCCAGAATGTTCCTTCTGGTTGTCTTGGGCCACATTACTTGATATTCCAGTCTCTTTAACGATTTCATGATGACCCATTCTTTGAGATATTTCAATAATCTTTATCATCTTTCCGGACTCACTATTCTATTTTGAAACTACAAAGACAATTTGAAAGCTCCACGTTCATGCAATCTGCGTTTGATCATTTCCTTTGAGAAATTTAAAAGACGTGATGTTAATTTTCAAGTGGGTCATAATTTTTGCATTCCTTATTTTCCGTTTCCCGAAGCGTTCAGCTCTGTATTTCCTCATCGTATTGGGTCAACGTGAATAGAGCTTGTATTAGTCCTGAATGATCGCAGAAAATATTGAAATTATTGCGTAGTTAAAGCATTTTACTAAGAATTAAGGATGTTGAGTTTTTTAGTTATATATATATATCCCGACAACTTCTTATGTCTTGTCAAGTGATGGTTGATACTTTATAGCCAAACTGGTATATATATATATATATATATATATATATATATATATATATATATATTATGGCGTTAAAGACAAGAAGTGTTTTACTAAGATCGTCCATGCTAAATTTTAAAACAAAATCACCGGTCGACTGGTTTCGTCCTCTCTCATCAGAACCGTAAACAGGGAAACTTATGAAAAGCAAATCTGCTATGGTTGACATGAATCAACGGAAGGGGATTTTTTTTTATTTTACTGAAAGTTATTACATCTGAAGATGCTAGAGACTCGGCAAAGCAAGCCCAAGAAAACACTCCCTTTGTTTACAAAGTGAGGGCTGCCTGGACCTGATAAACAGTGTTTCCAATCAAAACCGGTCGACTGGTGTTTTTGTTTTAAAATTTGGCATGGCCGATCATAGTAAAAAACTTGTCTTTAACGTCATAATAAAATGTTGTACCATTAATATATATATATATATATATATATATATATATATATATATATAGAGAGAGAGAGAGAGAGAGATAGGAGAGAGGTAAAGGTGAGAGATAGCGATAGAGACATAGTAGGCAAATGGAAAAAGATGAGAAAGTTAATAGTTTCATTCAAGAAGGAAACTTTTTAAACTACGCTTTCATTGACGAATCACTTTTATACATAAAAAAGAGTAAAGTGTGTGGTGGAGATACGACAAACATCGGTTAGTGTTTACAACAAAGCATTTACGTCGGCAGAAGAAGAATTTCATATATATATATATATATATATATATATATGAATAAAGATCGGTACCCACAGAAACCACAAATTGCTCTAAAAAGAAAAGACGTCATACTTATCCCAAAACCCGAGGAACCTTTTGGCCAACACATTTTCAAGGGCTTCGTTGGCAAAAATTATGAAAAGGGATAAACGAAAACAATATCAGTAGGGGAATTACTCACAGTACTGGGAGAAAGTGGAATACGTTTAAAAAATAAACTTTAATGAAAAAATACATTCAAATGTGAGGTGGGTTGTAAATTTGATTCCATAGGAGTGATTAAAAAAGAAAAAGGTTCACTCACAGACTCTCCAGTAACCGCAAGAAAATGCTCTTTCTGTTTGCACAGGCTTGGTCGCTGGATTTTCAGGCAAGTAGCCTCCAGGGCCCGTAGATGATATGTTGAGCGAGCGCTGTGCAAGACAGAAAACCAACTGTCCTCGTACGAGGATGCACATGCAGGATTGTCCAGCAAGTGTTGGCCGATCGTTGAATCCAAAACAGCTTGGGTTGTTCTTATAGTACTGATAGGGCTGCCCATAGCTTAGAAGTAGAATCGCTGACTGATGTCAATTCGTTCGGGTTTCAATGCTGGCTAGAAGCAATTGGATATCGTAACCGCACTGATGAGCTGTGATAAAGCGAAACAGGACTTCCTGCGGATGACTACATATATAATTAGTATTAAAGCAACTGTGCCTCTCGGCAGGAATCATCGAACTAACGTTTCTACTGTATAATAATAAAATATTGAACTACGAAGAAGACAGTGTTGAACAAAGCGCTCAATGGCCATGTTTTAATAGGTTTGATTTTAAATTAGGTTAAGTTTGCTTGTCTATTTATTTATGTGTATATTCACGTGTATAGTCTAAAAATGATGTTTTTGTTCAAGTACTTTTGACCGTCACAGCCATTTTGAATTGTTTACTGTCTGTGTTGTTGACAAGATTATGTTGACTAGATCTTGGTATTTTGATAGCGCGGGAATTCGAATTAGTTTAAAGTGAGATCATTAAATCTCGGTAGATAAACTATCAGACAAGCATGCCAGAAATTTTTATACGTATCCTGTTATTATTTTGTAAACATATTAAATGTTTTACCCACACTTGAAAATGCCTCCAGTGGCGGAGGATCTCTGATGTTTATTTATATATTAATGGCTTCTAGAATTTTTAGTTTTTAGCTTGCAATGAGTACTGAATAGTAAGACAAATATTAGTAGATAACGAAGCCAGATATGGAAGTGTGCACGAGTCAGAATTGTGCCATTGTATTACTGCATGCGATAACAATTGCACATTTTATTCATCAACGATGTTTGAATTTTTATGGAGACGAAACACTGAATGAGAGCACAGTTATTCGATGGTAATGAATCTTACCAATACTGATACCGGTATGTTTCACAAACCAAATTCAAAGCGTTCTTGCATATTGTCTTGTTCATAAATGAAAAGAAAAGAAAAATGCATCGCAAATGAAGTTGCCGATGGAGACACAAGGTTTAACTGCTGATAATTTCGTCTATCCAAGTCGTATTTACAGGTGGTAGTTTCAGAAGAATTAAATAGGAGTCTTTACTTACGGAGCGGCCCTTGTGAATCTGCACACACACACACACACACACACACACACACACACACACACACACACACACACATGTATTTGAAGGATTTCAAATGATAAGCAAAAATAACAATGGAGGGCCCTATGCAGGTGGATATAGCAAAAGGTTTTCGATTTCTTTTCAAGTAATCGTGGATTTTCGCCTTTCTTTGTTACTGGTGCCGCTATCTTTACCACTCACTCGCGTTTTGCTTTGAAATTAAGTTTTATATCGTGTCTCTCTATTATCAAGTTTAAACTGGCAAAGCGGGGGAGAATTTGACACATTTTTTCTTATTCCTGTCCCAACATGAATCTTCAGGACACAATGAATACATGAATATGATATAAAGTGTCAAAGGGCTGCATGACAATATACAGGGCATCTGCTGAATTAGACCATATTAATCCATTTAAATTGGTAAGCAACTTACTTAGCCTTCCATAACCCTCTCCTTCTATCTATCTATCTATCTATCTATCTATCTATCTATCTATCTATCTATCTATCTATATATATGTTTTATTCTTCCTGCTTGTCTGCTCATCTATCTATCTATCTATCTATCTATCTATCTCATTCTTCCTACTTGTCTGCTTATCTATCTATCTATCACCTCTGTCTTGCTATGTCTCTCTCTCTATATCTATACACACACACACACACACACACACAGAGAGAGAGAGAGAGAGAGAGAGAGAGAGAGAGAGAGAGATAAATAGATGGAAAGTTACTGGTGACACATTTTATTCAAGAAAGAAACACTTCAGACAATGCTTTTTTATTGACAAGTCACTCTTATTCAGAAAAGAGAAAAAGCTGTGGGGAGAAATACGACAAAACCCGGTTACTGTTCACGTCGAAGCATTAACATATGGAGAGGATAATCTTTAGCCTCATATAATATATATATTTAGTGTATCGAGGCAGCAGATAATTTTCTAAACATATGCTGTTAAATATAACAGACAATGAATGTCTATT
>JBBBDQ010001305.1:2717500-2762500 GCA_037127315.1 Ascarosepion bandense
TCTATCTATCTATCTATCTATCTATCTATCTATCTATTTTATTCTTTCTATCTATCTATCTATCTATCTATCTGTTTTATTCTTTCTGCTTATCTATCTATCTATCTATCTATCTATCTATCTATCTATCTATCTATCTATCTGTTTTATTTTTTCTGCTTATCTATCTATCTATCTATCTATCTATCTATCTATCTATCTATCCGTTTTATTCTTTCTGCTATCTATCTATCTATCTATCTATCTATCTATCTATCTATCTATCTATCTATCTATCTATTTTATTCTTCCTGCTTATCTATCTATCTATCTATCTATCTATCTATCTGTTTTATTCTTTCTGCTATCTATCTATCTATCTATCTATCTATCTATCTATCTATCTATCTATCTATGTGCATACACATGCATATAAATAAATACATGTTCATATACAGAAACACAACTATACGTAGAAAAATGTGAGGCAAAGTTAGAGGAGAAGAAATGAAAGATCAAAATTCACCACATTTTGGATCGGTGCATAAATTATTAAGTGTTTTTTTTTTTGTGTGTAGAATTTTTTTTTCGGACGAATAAATCCTTGCATTTCTTCTCCAAAAAAAAAAAAAAAAAATTAAGAACGAAGAAGAATGAAAATCAAAGTAAACTAAAATGCAAACTTGAAAAAAACAAAACAAAAAAACCGCACATCGATGTCCCAAGACAGTGAAAAACCACAAGTAAGAAAAGGAAAAAACTAAAATAGCAAAATAATAATAATAATAATAATAATAATAATAATAATAAAAATAAAAACACCCCCAAACAAGGAAAAGCAACAGTGCTAAACCAACATTGAACACAACAAATAAGAACGGCTGCTCATATTCCATTGTTGTTGATGCGGTTTTTTGACAAATGTTTTCCGTATCAAAACCCGAAATAGAAAGAAAAGATCCTTGACTTTTTACATACACCCGCTAGTAAAGTGACTGTGTTAGGAAGGCTGGGTGGAGTTGATACAAGAAGGCTGTGGTAGAATGGTGTGTCGGATGGGAAGTTGACGGGGAAGAAATGGACATATTCGATTTGGAATATGGTAAACAGACCGGCTCATATTGTGATAATGTTGTGTCATTCCCATTACTTGGTTTCAGTTCCGCACTTCATCTTGATAGCTTCATGCATTATCATCAGACTTCATTAAAAGCAAATATTCGTTATTATAATTATTTGTAGAATTTCGAATTGTTTAAGCTTTGTAACTTTTTATTTTAGTTCAATGGAACGCATAATTTCACAGTTTCTTTGAATCACATCCAGATCACGTTGAAACATCGGTTCTTTCCGATCAGCGAAGTTAAGCAACGTCAACCCTGCTCAGTTATACCTAGATGGGCGAATATTAGGTGTTGTAAGTTGGGATGTGCCGGTGGTGTGATGGATTGATTTCCAATTCCAGTTAAATTCGTTATGTTTACTTCTGCGCAAATGTATGAATCCATCTTTTCTCTCCTCCACAGCTATGGGTTAAATAATAGGGCATTTACCAGTAAATCATTATTATCTTTACAAAATTTTTTACGATCCAAAAATATTTTCTGACGCTAAATAACCCGCAAAACTTGTTAAGCCGATGAGCAAATTCTTCTTCTTCTTCTTTGTACCTTATCATTTCAGGACGTAGGCGATCATGGCCTTCCACGTCTCCCTATCCCTGGTGGCTCTTAGCACGCTTTCTCCTGTAACGTCTCTCAGCCCCCGTTTTGTCATCCACCTGCTCAGGCCCTTCAAATATGTTATCCGCTGTTTTCCTCTGTCTCTTTTTCCCTCTATCTGTCCAAGCCTTCCTTTCTCATTGCATGTCCCAGAAACTTCAGTTGTCTCTTCCTGATGCTCAACATTAATTTTCTTTTCGTTTCTATCCTTTCCAAAACCTCATCATTGCTCACATGCTCGATCCATGATATTCGCAGCATCCTTCTGTAGAACCACATTTCAGCTGCTTCAAGTTTTCCTTTCATTTTTGTTGATATTGTCCAACATTCACTGCTATATTGAAGAACTGACATCACATAGCAATCTAGTACTCTCTTCTTTGTTTCTAGTGAATTTTTCCTGTGTCTTAATACTTTACTCAGCTTCTGGAACGCGTCTTTTCCCATGCCAATTCGGCTTCGGATCTCTGTGTCGCACTTCCCGTCTTCGATTAGAACACTTCCCAGATACTAAAATTTTTGTACCTGCTTGGTTTTAATATCCTCCACCTGTATTTGGC
The DNA here is from genome assembly GCA_037127315.1 of Ascarosepion bandense. Lineage (NCBI taxonomy): Eukaryota > Metazoa > Mollusca > Cephalopoda > Sepiida > Sepiidae > Ascarosepion > Ascarosepion bandense. The sequence goes on from JBBBDQ010001305.1 coordinate 2,719,761, forward strand.
ATTTTGGGCTGCCCTTTTTGCTGATGACGATGAGTAATAATCAGTTTATTTAGTTGACGTTTCAAATACACAAAACATACACGAGATGAAGATATTGATTTGTTTTTCTAAATTGAAGTTACGGGTTAGTTAAAGATCGACAGTGGCTTTTGCTGCGGAAAGTATGTCTTAGGAAATTTGAACATATAACTATGAAGAATATTGTACTTTCATATATTTATACGCGAGATATCACATATATCTAATCTAATCTAAACTTATTTATAAATGGAACTTTGTCTGTGTGTGTGTCCATTACCTATAGACTCCGAAACGGCTGAACCGATTTTCTTGAAAAATAAATCTCGAAAATAGATAATCGAAAAAATCGGGTTATAGAAGGAGTGGTCCGATTTTAATCAAATTTGATACACTCATAGACAAAGACATAATAAACGATATTCAGAAATTTCAAGATTGCAGTTCTTACAATAGTGCAGAAAATCGATAATATATATACATAAAAGGCAAGATGTTTGTGTGTGTGTCTGTTTATCTGCCTGTATGTATTTTTTTCAGCCCTTTTATTTTAGTTTTTGCTTCGTGTTTTGGATTTAAGTAGTTATAATTGTAGTTCTTAGTCTCAGCCATGATACCATTTACTCAGAGGACTTATTTAGCCTTCAAAATTCAGTTTACGACGAAAAAACTTATTTGATATCGATACCAGGAAATCAAAATTTGACTTACATCCATTCATTTTTCTTACAGTCTACAGTTTCACTTTAACTGGAAACAGCTATTGCCTTTTAGTCTTTTGTGCCAACGTTCAAAGACTGAGCTCCAGGACCATGGATTAGTTTTAAAGCTTTCATTACACTCGAGCAACGCCGGGCTATACTGCTAGTATATTTATACACGAGATATCACATATATTTCAGTATAATCACACTGCTTCAATTGACTTAATGAGAATCTACGTGAGCACATATCTTCACGTGTGCATGTTGCTTACATTTTAACTGCCTTTGAATTTAAAAATTCTTCATAACGTATATTTATTTTCTTTTAAAATGTTGTAACAATTTTCCTGCTAAAAGGCAATATTTGATTTTAATATATATATATATATATATATATATATATATTTTTTTTTAATAATATTTCAGTTTAAACTACCTCTCTGAAGATGGCTCATGTGAGCCGAAAGCTTAGAAGAAAACCAATAAATAATTATCCAAATGTTTAGAAAATATATATATATATATATATATATATATGTATATATATATATATATATACGCGATGTTTACATTTGTTGACATTACGATACATTTCAGAGCAGATATGGTTATTACGACGAATAGGCTTAATTTGACTTCGTTGAGATTGATCGTCATTCGTGGTCGAGAGGTCTAAGACGCGCCAGATCACTTGGTGGCTTCCTCTACGTGGATAGGGGTCGCAGGTTCGAATCCTGCCGAATGACGCACATTTTAGTAACAAAAAATTTATCGTAAATAATTAGGCCGGTAGAAACAAATATATAATGCTGTTTGATTATAAACAGAATATCTATTTAAATACGAGTATCGAGGAAAAATAATGTTCAAAAAATCATTTCAAATATATATATATATATATATATATATATATATATTATGCTCTCATTACGATTGAGCTCTCTAGAGAAGAAAAATTTTTAAAAACAGTTTCCATTTCTGCTGTATAAGCGTGACTCTTCAGAAATGAATTGAGTTCTTTCGGTGACTGGTGTGTGTATACACTGCTTATATACAACACGTTAAAATTTCCCTTCTCTGATTCCATGCGCTTATGGCTTAGGGAGTATACGACTTCGACTGACACTAAATCGGTCGAGTTTCGATCCCGGCCAGAAGCAAGTGGATGTGTCTAGCGAGCTGTGATACAGCGAAACAAGCTTGTATGTGGATGACTAATATATATAGATATATATCTTTGTGTGCGTGTGAATATATGTGTACATCTATAAGTCTGAGATGGGGAGAGAGCGAAAGTGAGGGAAACTATGTGTATGTATATGTGTGTGTGTCTATATATCGTGATATTTATATCGTGAGAGAGATATAGAGTGCGGAGAATATGTGTGTGTCTACATTTGTGTGTGTGTCTATCTGAGTATGCATATATATAGTGAGAGGGAGAGAGAGAGGCTGAAAGAGTGAGGGAGAATATGTGTATATGGGAGGGAAGGAATAAAAATAGGGAGCTTGTTTGTAGCACTTAACAAATGGGTGATTCGTGATGAAAACAAGCCTGTTCAACCCTTCAAAAAACAAAATAAAAAAAATAAACGTTATTTCTTCAAAGTTAGAAGCTGGTGAACAGAAAGGCTTTCATTAATTCACCCGCCGAATGACTATTTTAAAAAAAATTTACATGGGAATTTGTTGAATTTTACAGAAATGATAAAAGAAAAAGAAAAAAAAAATCCTGGAAAGTGGCTCAAAGCAAAAATGATTAACAGTAAAGAAAAAATTAACAAAATGAAAGAAAGAAAGAAAGAAAAAAGAAAGATAAAGAAAATATAAAAAAAATAAAAATGGTGGTCATAAAAAGGCGGAGAAATGTAAAATGGAATGAAATGAGATTTAAATTTTGAATACGAATAAAAATGAAATGAAAACGAAATAACGAGATTTCAAAATAAAAATAAATATGACAATAAAACAGAAAATAAAAATAAAAAAGTAAACAAGAAGCAAAATAAAAGAAAAAAATTTAAACGAAAAAAAGAAAAGAAAAGTATCATAATTATTTACAAGATTTAACATTTTATCTTTGTTTGAATTTCTCAGATGAGGAGTTATCATTATTTATATGGAAACTATTATCCCCTTCTTTGTTGTTGTTATCACAATGTTTCGACAGTTTTACCCTCCGAACTTCATCAAGTGCTTGTCCCACCGAGTAACCTTCAAGGAATTTCGAAGTGATCCTTTTATTTAATATAGTTTTTTCTGTTGTCCATGTCTCGGGATATATTGTCTGGTTCTTGTTTGAATACTGCTAATTTTTTGTTCGTCTCGTTCCACTGTCTCTAAGCCTGCATTGTTGGCCTAGGTAACCTACAACTTGTATCCCCTATTTTTTTTCTCAGATAAACTGCTTCTATAACCGAAACATGTAGCTACTAGTTTGGTGAAGACATTTTAGTAGAGCAAGGCTAAAAAAGAAAAAAAAATCTCCTGTCATGAATGAAGCCTGTATTCCATTTTTCCACCAGGAAAATCGCTTCTATAATCGAAGCCTGCCGCTACCAGCTTGACCACGAGATGGCATCCTGGTAGTCAGTCAGTTAAGTGCCATACATGATACACGCTTTGGGTGATCATGTCTCGAAAGAGACATAACTGACTGAGCAAAAGATTCTCCCGCAGTAGGTTGCCATTGCTTTCTGCGGTAGACTGGTTTCCGACCAAGGCTATAGGACCCAGTCTGTTCTGTTATTTAACCCATAACTGGAGGGAAGAGACAGATTCCCAAGGGTATTTGTGCGTAAGTGAATGCGAGGAATTCAATTGGAATTCGAAATCGGCTCCCCGATTTGTCGTTCCGATTCGATAGCCACTGAACCACAAGCAATGTTAAAAAACAAATCCCGACAGGAAATCGGTACGTGCCAATAACCAATTTTGCTATATAAAAAATTTTATCTGAAGGAAAAAAGTTAGTGTTCTATTGGGAGGTACAGTTTTTCTTTAGTAGGTTTCTCAATCTAGGACTGCTGACATTAATTTCATTGTTTAAGAGAATTAAAAAACAAAACAAAAGAAAATCACGGATGGCAACAAAAGCCTGTGTACCCACAAAAAGTAAAGTTTCTAGCAAAAAAAAAAAAAAAAGAAAAAGAAAAAAAAAGAGATATTAAAAAAAAATCCATTTAAAATACATACATATTTACATGCATGCGTAAATGCACACACACGCACACACATACACATATTTATTCAAAATTTATAACATCACGACAAATTAGCTGTTTCGTTTCAACAATTCTTATGTCTTGTCAAATGATGGTTTGTGCTTTATAGCCAAACTGATATATATATATATATATATATATATATATATATATATATATATATATATTGTAATAGTTGTTACAATGGTTTATAAATTCATAGTATCACTACATAAATTTCCGTGCCCTTCTCATCGGGTGATAAGTTTAAGTTTAAACTTATCACCCGATGAGAAGCACGTAGCAGCTTCGAAACGAGAAAATTTCTGTGTAGTGATACTATGAATTTATAAACCATTGTAACAACCATTACAATATAATGCTCCACATTGTATCGAACACTCTTTATAAAAGTAAATGCATGAACAGTAGGTAAAAAACTTACGTGTTCTACAACTTTGTTACAATATATATATATATATATATATATATATATATATATATATGTGTGTGTGTGTGTCTGTGTGTGTGTCTGTGTGTGTGTGTATGTGTGTGTGTGTGCGTGTATGTGTGTTATCGTCTGGTCACTGTAACGAAGTACTACCTGACACATGGTCGGCTTATCGGAGATTATGTGGTAATACCGAGCAGAAGCGATGGACCGGATGTTAGCGCTTTCACGACCAAAAAGCAAATGGCCAAAAGTCGTCGTTTCGCATCCGGGTTCGCGCAGATATTCCGGTTGAAAAATAAAAATTAATTAAATATTAAATTTCCATTTCGCGAGTCTACGCGAATTTTATTTATCAGATAATGGGAAGCCTAGAATCAAATACAAGTGTGAATCCCCAAATGACCTGCGATCCAAAAAGTCGAAATAAAAACCCGATAAAGAAAGCACCCAGCAGACAGACCGACGGTGACAGGCAAGAGTAATTAATATCTCCCGGAACATTTGCGCGAACCCGGATGCGCAACGACGACTTTTGGTCATTTGCTTTTTGGTCGTGAAAGCGCTAACATCCGGTCCATCCCTTCTGCTCGATATCACCACAATTAAACCGGTTCACCCATCAAAATTTTCTGGAGAGTACGGTGGATTCCAGCAGGAATTAGAAACAAGACGTGTTTAGTTGGCGGATGAATCTTTTTATGCTCGCAATGGCCATCTAACCTCTATACCTGGAGATTTGGAAATACCTGGATTGATATCCTGGGAATGTCGAAACCCCTAGTCTTCGTTAAGGTATCCAACTAGGAGAAAGAAAACACGGCTGTATCACCTGCGGCTTGACAATATGGTATGAGCTTGACTGGTTCTTTTTGGGGTACATGCTGTTCTTGCTTAGAGATTGGAATTGACTCCTCCCCTCCAGTTCAACGTCTTCCTCTATTTTCAAACGTTTATACACAGGCATTACTTGATTTCGTAAATCACAACTGAATTTCATGCGTAAGTCGAGTGCATGCATAGTGCGACCCCTAATTGTGTTTTTGCATGAATTGTAACCCCTTCAGAAGTATATATACTTGTGTATAGTGTGACTTATTTTTTCGTAAAAACTGACCATAAAACATTTGTATACTCGAGTAGGGTGTGTTAAAATTTGACCCAAATTATCAAATATAAAAATTAAAAAAATGTCTTCTTGGTTGAGCGGTGGTTTCTTGAAAGTCACAGTGATAGATAGATCTTTAGTACGTAATGTTTTTGTTTTTTTTAAATATTGATTTTTTGGCGTTGTACAACTGGGCGGTGATGGAAAAGCAATAAGACAATTGTTAAATCAAAACAGTGACGAAACAATGATATTAGAACTTTATTACGCCATCTAATTGTAACTTCATATACATGAATGTTTCGTACGTGATAAAAGACGATTATTTTTCCTACTGTGACTAAATGCAGTGTGAAATAAATGCAAAAGAATAAAAGCAGACGATAACTGGTAATATGATAACAATGGTTGATTAAACCAGACGTGTTAACTGAGGAAAAGTAAGTACATCTATCAGTATAACTTCGAAGAATTAAAATGGAGCAATATTCTCTGAAAGGTTTCTTACTCTTAGAATCTAAGCAGTCGGTATTTTTTTAACAAATCGTTAAAAAGATACTCTTAAGTCCGGAGGAGAAAGAGAAGTTGGAATGAAAGTTTAGGTTAGGAAATTCATTCAAAACTAATAAAGGAGTCTGAAATAAAAGGGCAGGTTGAAAATTGCTTAAACCTCTAAAACTGTACTTTGTTTTGATTCGAGTACCGTTTAACAGCAGCAGAGGCAAACGAACTCTATTTTTAACAATTTTAGCACATTTACTCTTTATACGTTCAAATAAATGTGTTGTATCTGTGATTTTTATTGAGTACACCTTTCGCATACCCCATAAAAAGAAGTATTTTTTTTCTTTTTTTCGACATAACTATATTAAAATATAGTTAATGAGATTTCCTCTCTTCAGACTTTAGAGGACAGCCTATATATATATATATATATATATATATATATATATATATATGGTGTTTAAAAATAGATGACAAAACTTCAGGACTGTGTTCCCTGTATCTAAATAATGTAAATCTTCCGATGAACATATGTCCGGTAACGCTGGGCTTCCGAGATATAGGCTTTTTAAACATGTGCTAACAAGAATCCCTTTATCTCCCACAGGTGACACCAAACTCGCTAAGCAGCGGACCAGACAACCAGTCAGATTACTATTTTGCCGCCAACCGGACAAGACTTTCCCCTTGTTTCTCGCATGTGAAATGTTGCTGGACGACTCTTAGTGGTGCATGTTGATTTGACATGTACTCAAATCAGGAGAGGCCAGAGATGTACTTCGTGTATGGTTTGGAGGAAAGAGATTATCCCGCACGATCTGTATTCTGTCAATGGTTCTTACAACAATGCAATGCAATTCCAAACTTTCCTGCCTTCGTTATCTTCACAGACGAAGCACGGTTTACACGGGATGGAATAACCAACTTCCCAAATCAGCATATGGGGGGAAAAGGATAATCCACATGCGATTGTTCTATCAGGTCATCAACAGCGGTTCTCAACCAGTATATGGGCTGTTGTTGTTGGTAATAAGTTATTCAGACCTCATGTACTTCCAAACAGGCTTACAGGTGATGCGTACAAGCATTGCCCGGGGGGGAACAACGTGCCTGATTTCATGGACGATATTCTACTGATCACTCCTCGACAATTGCACTTTATGATGGTGCTTCTGGAAACTTCAGCCACACAGCCCACAGGTACTAAGATCGAAAGTTTACGAATCGGTGGATAGAAAGAAGTAAGCCAATTGCATGGCCTCCACTCTCACCGGACCTAAACCTCTTGGATTTCTACATTTGGGGCCATTTGAAAGGACTGGTGTATTCGTCTCCGGTTGATGATGTGGACAATTTCCGGAACCGAATTGTAACAGGTTGCGAGCCAATACGAAACCCACCAGGAATTTCGCGATTTCATAAGACTTCTATGTGACTCCCTGCATTAGGGCAGAGGCTACACATTTTGAACCCTTGCTATAGGACACTCAAAAACACTGTATATGTTGGAAGTGGAAAATTAAAGTATTTTGGTTAGCACATATTTGAAAAGCCTATAAATCGGAAACCAAGCGTTTCTAGACAAATGTACATAGGGATATTTTTGATTATTTACACATAGGAAACACAGTTCTGAAGTTATACCATCTATTTTTGAAAATCCTGTATATGTTGAAAGTCGAAACCCGAAATCTTTTTCAGCCAATCTTAAATATTTCTCCCAAACACCAAACAAAAACAAGTCGGGTTTGGCCGTCCGCGGGGAAATGAAATGTTTTCTGGGTCTGGTATAATCCGCCTGATAGTCAGGGGTCGAGCCTTCGAGTAACTTTAAAGGAGGCCATCCTATCAGCAGATGGATAATATTGGGGGCTTCTTGATGCGATTATGACGGGTACTGTAACGGCAGTACCCCCGAACAAGTCAAGTGAGGTTATTTTTGCGTGCATCTCTAATGGGTGTGTCTGTGTCACTGCCTACTAGTCATTCACCAAATCAACCAAAACAAACAAATAAACATGAAAACGTTCAAATTGAAAACTAAAATAAACTATCAAAACCAACCTCAAAAAAAAAAAAAAAAAAAAAAAAAAAAAAAAATCGACCCCCACCACTAACGGGGCTCGACATTCCAAGTTTAAAGAAATGAAACTCCATCTTCTTCAGACTAAAACTGACCTTCTGTTAGTGTTTGAAATTCTTATCAATGTCTCAATTCTATTGCAGGAACTCACAATCACCCCGAGCAAGGCGGTAACGCCACTGGTGCGCAGGGGGCTACGTAAGAGTAAAAAGATTGGAAAAGAGAAAACCGGAAACCACATCCTAAACAGGGAACAAGGGATAAGCCTCTTCACCTGTTCAATAGACGTGGGTGGAGTGTGAACCGAGCGATAGCCATTACAACAAAATACGACCACCTAAATCGCTACGGTCACGAGCTCGGTGCGTACATCAAGGACGGGTTTCCTTCCGACAGAGACAAAAAAACAAAACAAAAACAAAACAAAAAACAAAAGCAAAAAAGAAATCGAGGACCCTAATTTTGGGTATATGTGCTTACGCATGCTACTTATCTATGGTACTACATTTGTCTTTGCTCTGCATCTTTTTCAGGATGAAAGCGTCCGTAATCTTCGATCGAATATCAGAGATGATTAACAATCTCCCCATTGAACGTCCCTTGGCCAACTTTAGTATCAGTGGTAACTTCAATGAGCGGTTAGTCCATTTTAATAAAACCGATGAGGAAGGCAGATAATACAGAAACGCCCCCAGATCATTGAATAACCGACTCGAGTCCCGGATTCGACGATACAACAGACGAACTTTCTTGACATTTTTTAACATACTACTCCGAAAAATGCACAGTAATTTGTTTTACTCGCTTCCCTCACTGGTATTTCTGATCATTCGCTAATATGTGTCTAGATTAACTCTACATTGATGACATCACTTGATTTGCCATTCCATTGAACGGTTTTTTTCGCTATGAGAAGACAAACTGGGACGACTATCGTTCCTATATGATCATTTTTCAATTATGCTTGCCTCCATAACTTCTGTGACAATCTCCGAATGGATCCTTTACAAAATGCAATGTTTTATACCCCCCCCCCCCTCACCGCGTAATTTTTTTTAGCAAAACCCAAACAGTTAGCCCTGGTTCATCCCTGAATGCGATGCAGCCATAGCTCACTGGAACCCCTACTTCAAAATTTATCTCAAGGAACGGTGTGGTTTGGAACGATCCCCTTTCCCAGTACAGACCCATTAGTCTTCTCAGCATTATTAACCAAGTTTCTGAGGCCATTCAGTTATGGGTGAAATAGTAAGACAGTCTACCGCAGAAAGCAATGACAACCTACTGCGGGATAATCTTCTGCCCAGTCAGTCGTGTCTCTTTCGAGACATGATCGCCCAAGCGTGTATCACGTATGGAACTTAACTGACTGACTGAATATAATAGTTGGAAACATGATTACGGTTTCTACTGGTCATAAAGAGGGGGATCAGTTTTATATTGTTATGAAGTAATAAACTGATCCCCTACTAATTACTACTTAATGATATAATACATCTCTTCCCGTTCTAGCTATGAGTCAAATAAAAGGACAGATTGGGTTCTATAGCCTCGGCTGGCATCCAGTCTACTGCAGAAAGCAATGGCAACCTACTACGAGATAATCTTCTGCCTAGTCATGTCTCTTTCTTTATCACGTATGGCATTTAACTGACTGATTCTGAACGAACTAGATCATGTACTGGTCCAAAACTTATGTTCTTTTGAGTTCAAACTTTTCCCATAGTCTTTTTTTTCTATTTTTCGTTTTTTATTTTATTTTATTTCTGCTTTTACATAGTAAAGAGCTTAGGTTGATATGCGATACACTATTGCTGAAAGTCTTGGGACAAAAAGAACAATGATAAGAGAAATAATAACAAAACACAAACTAAAAATGCCCTAGTTTCTACCTTCCATATCGTTCTCCATTTCTCTGCACAATTCTTACCGTTTATCTCCTCTTCTATCCTGATGATCTGACGAGATTCTGAAACCGTGTTTGGCGTTTTATTGATTGTCACTCAATGCGCATGCGCTATTTATGGACTAGTAGACAACATTCATTAATTTACGGTACGGTAAAAGCAGAACAAATAACAATATCAATTACCAATCCGTCAGCTCAGATTGGGCTTGTAGATGGCGCACCTGATCCTGGAGCCAGAGTGAGCTGCTCTCTTTTTCTTTTTCCCCCTCCACAGGACTTGATAAACCTTTCTGCATCGTCCTGCTCCTCTTCACTACCCCGCGTTCTACTCTCGACAGTGGAATGTCTCCGGTGCTATCTTGTCAGGGCATTAATGGATACACAAAAAAGAATATCAGAGTACAGCGGGAAGACTTCGATAAACAGGTCTGCAATTGTTATCTCCCTTTGTCTAGTGTGGCTGGCAAGAAAATCCCTGTTAAAATTACTTATAACTTTTGTTAATATCACCACTTTTGCATAAAAGAAAATATACTGTGTTCTCTAAATGGGCAGAATTTTATTGCTAATTTCTGTTTTTATTTCAGAGTGACACAGAATGGCACAAGGCTTAACACTACATGAGCGTAAAAAAGTGCGTGGTACAAATGCACAGATACTGGCACAATGTCCATGGACCATCAGAAATTATCATTTCAAGCATGGAACCTGTGGGAGGTACTCACAGAATCGGTCGTCCTTCAAAATCCAAATTGGAAGAAAATATACAAAAGGTACAGTCAGTTAAGTGTCATATTTGATACACCCTTGGGCGATCATGTCTCTTTCGATCCATAACTGACTAGGGAGAAGATTTTCCTGCAGTACCTTGCCATTTAGTTCTGCGTTAGACTGCTTGCCAACCAAGGCTATAGAACCCATTTCTGTTCTGGTATACAATCTATTGCTGGAGGGAGAAGAGATGGATTAATACCTTTCCCAAGTGGATGAAACGAATTCGAACTCGGCTCTCCAATTTCTCATATCGAGTCGATATCAATTACACCACAACGTGCATTTAAAGATATACCAGATAGTTACAAATACCGGTGAAAAACTCTGATGCCCATGGAGAATTTTAACCCTTCACTGATGTTCAAAATAAAAATAATTTTAGGAAAATCGATTGATAATTAATGAAGTTATTAACAATTTAAATTTAAATAGAGTTTCTGCTCACTCTGTATATGAAAAAAAAAAAAAAAAGCAAAAAACAACAAAAAACAAGACTGTGGTTAAAAAAAAAACAAAAAACAATCGTTGTAGTTAGTGGTTAGAACATCGGTTTAAAAACAACAATGGTTGCAATTCAATGTCGAATATCTGGTGTTCATTATGTTCATAGAAAAAAATGTAGCGATATTTTTTACTGTTACAGTGTTGGATGAGGGAAAATGTTTATTAATTTCTCATCCGAAAATAAGGATTTGTTCTTCAGTTGCTGATGAATATTTTTGCTATCTTTCAGATATGTGCCAATGTTTAACAATTTAATTAAATTTAATTTTAATTTAACTGCATTTTAATGATTTTCAAAAGCATTTGTTATACAGTGGTAGTTGTTTAGTTAGTCGTGTATATAATTGAAGGTGTAATGAGAGCAATCCTGGGGGTACACACCATTGTTATAAATTTTTAAAAATTTAGCAAATCTGTCTTTCTGAAACCAATGGTTAGGAAGCTACTCTTAAGCTCAGAATAGTAGCTGAAGTTGGATAAAATTTTAGGCTGCAAAATTAATTCAAAATTAATTTAGTGAGTATCTGGAATAAAAGAACAGTTTGGAAACGGCTTAAATCAAAATATTTACGCCTTGAGATAGATAGATAGATAGATAGATAGATAGATAGATAGATAGATAGATAAGCAGGAAGAATAAAACAGATAGATAGATAGATAGATAGATAGATAGATAGATAGATAGATAAGCAGAAAGAATAAAACAGATAGATAGATAGATAGATAGATAGATAAGCAGGAAGAATAAAACAGATAGATAGATAGATAGATAGATAGATAGATAGATAGATAGATAAGCAGGAAGAATAAAAGCAGGATAAGAATAAAACAGATAGATAGATAGATAGATAGATAGATAGATAGATAGATAGATAGATAGATAGATATATAGATATATAGATAGATAGATAGATAGATAGATAGATAGATAGATAGATAAGAATGGGAATGTGATAGATAGATAGATAGATAGATAGATAGATAGATAGATAGATAGACAGACAGACAGACAGAAGATAGATAGATAGATAGATAGATAGATAGATAGATAGATATGAACAAGTAGATAGATATGAACAAATAGATAGATATAGATAGATAGATAGATAGATAGATAAGCAGACAAGCAGGAAGAATAAAATAGATAGATAGATAGATAGATAGATAGATAGATAGATAGATAGATAGAACAAATAGATAGAAATAGATAGATAGATAAGATAGATAAGATAGATAGATAGATAGATAGATAGATAGATAGATAGATAGATAGATAGATAGATAGATAGATAGATATGAACAAGTAGATAGATATGAACAAATAGATAGATAGATAGATAGATAGATAGATAGATAGATAGATAGATAGTGAGAGATTTTTCACACATTTTATGAAAATCAAGAGAATAAATTAAGGGGAAAATTGACCGTAAATCACGTATACAAAAAAATGCCGTACTTTTAGAAGAATATTTGACGAGCAGAATTTTTCCTTTTTCAATTTGATTTGTTTCAATTCTTTTTTTAAAAAGTTAAATCAAAAGCATTTAATTTTTATTGGCAGATTCTCTCATGTGGCAAATGGGCATTTCTTCTTGATGTGCCGCCTTCCCTCGGAACATAGGCGATCATGGCTCTCCACAACTTCCTGTTTGGTGTTAGCTTTTAATAAAGTTTTTCTTTCTGTTATTTCTCTTAAGCTCGGTTCCGTCATTCATTTACTCAAGCTCACTAAGTATGTCATGCGTTGTTTTTCTTTGTCTCTCTTGACCTCAATCTGTCCCATGAGTATCAGACTTCCAAGTTCTCATTCCTTATTATGTGGCCCAGAAACCTCAACTGGCTCTTCCTGATGTTATGTATAAGTTTTCTGGTTTTTATTTTTTTACAGTTTCTCCAAATTTTCGTCGTTAGTGAATAAAACTTATTACCTACCGCGATTTGCTTGGTGAGATGAGTTGAAATAAACGAATAGGTTAGAATAAACAGAAAGTCTGTGAAAAAGTTGAACATAAAATAAACGATGATTCTAGAATAAAAATGGGTAGATTGAGGAATAAAAATAATTAGCCGGCCAGTCCCGTTATTACGGACGCAATAGCAGTCTTGCAGATTCTTCATAGACAATAAAATGTTATTTATGTAAAATAACAATGAAACATACATAAATAAGATTCAGTTTGATAAATGCTTATTTGGAAGATTATTGTTCTTTGTGTTCTTCAGATGGAATTCAGTGAGACTTCCTCTGAAGAAAAACCATATATTTGTGCTCACATTTTACCTAGATTTCCATCCGAAGAACACAAGAAACAATACCTTTTTAAATAATAATTTATTATCAAATTGAATCGCATCAGTGCATTTTACATAGACTCTTCATTATCAAGAACTAAACCATCCATAAACCTGTTGGGTTTCTTTTTAAAAATAGTTCATAGTACAAAATAAAATAACTGTTTTATAAATTTTACTATTAATTACATATATTTTAATTTATATTTGCAGTAAAAGTTATTGCAATTATTATTATAGTTTATATGTCATAATACTCTACCCTTTTTATGTCATACCATCATTGAAAAAAAAATCTAATTCCGATATTAGCTTATTTTAACAGTAAAAAAACTTTGTCATTTGCACTATTTTCAATCGCTATTTATTTATTTATTTTCTCTTGAAATATCAATCATGAGAAGCTGACTAAGACGACGAAGGAGACAGAAGAATGTGGTTGTTGGTTTGTAAGTGAATGTGATGTCAGCAGAGGCTGGCATATCTTGATGGTGATCATCCCGATTGATACGCATGCGTTAAGGGAGCTAACTCTACCAATTCCTAATTATCTCCTTCTGGCTTCGGACGGACGGAAGGCTCTCTTATTATTTATTTATTTATTTTTTTAATCATCTCACCCCAAGCAAGGCATTCCACTGCCACTATGGCGCATGGGGCTACACAGGGGAAGGTAAAGAGAAGGAATGGTTAGACATAGGGAATGTCAGGAGGAAGGTGACAGTTGAATAAGGATAGCGAGGATGAGGATTGGGAAGAGTGCTTGATAGAATGGGAGCAGGTTAGTGTGTTAGGAGGTGTCTATTGACCTTACATTTAAACTCCTGGAGATTGTAGCCGTCGGGGAAGCAATCATTTGGAAGAGAATTCCACAGTCGGGAAGTGCGAGAAAAGAAACTGTTGGAGTAGAAGTTACGGCTGAATTTTATCGGTTTCACTGTAAAAGGGTGGGATCTAGTTGCTAATCTAGTATCTCGTTCAAATTCGTATTTGGGGGCACTAGGATTTCAATGTTCAATAAATAATCTATTAATACGGCTTCAATTTTTATCCGATTCTCACCGAATTTCACACAAATATTCTTTAGGCAGAGTCTGAGCTCCAGGACCATGGATTAGTTTTAAAGCTTTCATTACACCCGAGCAACGTCGGGCTATACTGCTAGTTCTTTTCATATATACAGTTTATTGGCTTTATCGACATTTTCATTGGGTTTAGAGTTTTTGGTATGGAACCGCTGTTTTATAAAAATAATATTATTTATCTATCAGTTATATTCTTCCTGCTTATCTATCTATCTATCTATCTATCTATCTATCTATCTATCTATCTATCTATCTATCTATCTGTTTTATTCTTCCTGCTTGTCAGTTGATCTATCTATCTATCTATCTATCTATCTATCTATCTATCTATCTAAACTTAATTTAATCTCCAACTGTATATACTAGAACATTTTAAAACATTTATTCTCGACGCTTATGGCGACGACAGAAAAATACTTCTTAATGTCACAATATAATGATAAGTCTCGGAACTCACGAGAATGAAACGTGAACTTCATAATCACCATCATAATCATCATCATAATCATCATAATTATCATAATCATAATTACCAATTTGAAATTGAAACTCTCAATTAATGCATGTTACACGAGAATTAATTTGGTGATTTGTCATCTCGGATTGATATTAAGATTCAAAATTGAAAAGTTAACTTTCTCTCGTTCAGCCTATTTTCTTATACAATCACGAAATTAAGCAACGTCGAATTTGGTCAGTACCTTCATGGGTGACCGCTTGGGAATACCAGGTGCTATAACATTAGATGTGCGAGTGATGCAATGGATAATGGCCCGGAATTGTTAATCGGAGAGCCGTGTTCTAATTCTGGTTGAGTTTCACTTAGGCGCAAATACCCTAGGAAAAGGTATCAATACACATATTCTACCCCGACTTGGGTGTTAATCACTAAGAATTGTATCACAAAACAATTATTATCTCAAAAAAAAAAATTTTTTTAAATCTAAAAATATCTTCTGGCTTGAAATAACCTACAATGGGTTGATACGTCATAGAAAACCAATCAATCAATAAAACAAAACAAAAATGAACTGATAAATATGGATTTGATTTGATACAACACTTACTCATAAAGCAGTATTCATCGCATCTATAAATTGCAAGAGGATTGGATAAAATTAATTGGGGTTTGTCATTATGCTTTTCCATTTTAAGATTGAATGTTAAAAAACCCCACAAAAAACAAATAAACAAACAAATAAATAAACAAACAAAACAAAAAAATGAAAAAAAAAAAAGAAGAAAAAAGAAAGAAAAACAGCTAAAAAACCAAGCTGAATTGATTTCTAAGAAAGAACGTGTTCATAATAGTTGGAATATTGTTCACAATTTATTTTCAGATTTGGGTAGAAGCCATGATTTGAAATTAAAAAATTAAGTTCCAAAATGGATCTATGGAGAAATTTCTGTAGCAACAGCGAGTTCGAAGATGAAATGAAAAAAACTCAAGAAAAATAGTGAAAGAATTTTTGATGCAGGTGATAGAATTGAAAAACCAAATAATTAGTGAAAAAGGAAATGTAAAATAAACAAAACGTGGAGAAGCGTACACTTTCGGCGTATTGGGCAATTTGTTCTTTTCAGTTTTTTCTTGTAGAAAATACAAATACATTTGTTTAGATTCATTTTTATTTGAAGTTTTTCACTTATTGTGGTTTTGGCATAACGAAGTTTATTTTGAGCAAATTTCTCTCAAATTCAGAAGTGGAAATAAATAAAAATTTATTATGCCTTGATGATGACCAGGGTTAGTTTCATAAACCTTGAACACATAAACTAATCCTTCTGACATTGAACCAAATGTATTAATAGGGGTAATTTAATGAGATGAGAATTCATACGCAACTATCCATAGATATTTATTAAGTCTATCACAAAAAAAGAACGGCTTATGGCCTATCACGTTGAATACACCGGTTCTCGCTCGATTACTGAAGTTAAGCAACGTTGAGCCTGGTCAGTACTTAGATGGGTGACCCATTGGGAATACCAGGTGCTGTAAGCGTTTAGTGACGGATGTGCGTTGTGGTGCAGTGGATATCGGATCGGAAAGAGAAATCGGTAAGCCGAGTTCGAATTCCAGTTGAATACCCTGCATTCACTTAAGCAGTGGTACCCTTGGGAAAAGTATTAATCTGTCCCTTCCCTCCAGTTATGGGTTAAATAACAGGGTAAGACTTGGGGACCCTGCCCTTAAAAACAAATCCCAATGAATTTGAAACAAATCAAAACGATTTTCAGCATTAAATGATCTAATGAAGGTTGATATGCTGGTTAAATGAACCAACCAACAACAAAAAAGAACAAAATTATCGTCAAAAACTGCGTTATGCTGTTAAGATTGATAATAAAAAAGAATAATTTCCGAAATGAATTTATAGAGAAGTTCCTGTACAGAGCCAATTTAAAGAATTCTAATAAGAAAATTGAAAGAAATCCGATAAAAAGTCAAATGGAAAACTGAAAGAACATATCAATAGAACTTAAAAAAAAAGACATTTTTATACCAACAAACGCACCTTTTCGGATACAAATAACTCCCGCAACCACAGATATACATAATATATTATTTTCTCGACACATAGCATGCTGAGTTATATGGTATACGTTTATAAACACAGTTTTCAGGCTTTTTCCTGTGGCAGCTGATAACACAAAGAAGGCACCTTCCTGATGTGGGGAGATTTAAGCCCGGACTTCATGGTCAAAACCCTTGTGTTCTAACCACTCGGTCACGTGTGTATATACTCGATAATTCTACACGAGAATTATGACATACTTGAGAGTCCTCAGTCCAACCTACTTCACCAAATTGAACCAAAATTACTAAACGTTAGAATATCTGGAAAAGGCCAAGAAACCTGCCCCAAAACTGTTCTACACCTTTTTTACTCACTCACTCACTCACTCACTCACTCACTCTCTCTCTCTCTCTCTCACACACACACACACACACACACACACACACACACACACACATATATATATATATATATATATATATATATATATAATAAAGCGAGCGGAGCGACGGAATATCAATCATTGTCCTGAAAAATGTTCCCCTGAACTCTCCTCTGTTCTCTCCAAACTCTATAACTACCTCCTCTCTGATTATGGCTTTCCTGCTTGCTGGAAGTCCACCTCCGTGGTTCCAATATATAAAAACATTGGTGTATCCTCTGACCCCTCTAATTATTGCCCTATCTTATTGATTTTTGGCAAAGTGTTCGGAGCCATCATCAACGCCGAGGTGGTTCAACATCTCACAACCCACAGACTATTCTCTGACAAAGTATGGTTTCCGCTTCACCAGGTCTACTGCTGATATGCTCACGACCATCACTGAGAATATACACCAGGCTCTCGACAAGAACTGCGAAGCCCGAACTCCAAAGTGTTTGATAGAGTCTGGCATGCTGGCCTTCTACGCAAGCTGCGGCGCTATGGTATAATTGGACAATTGTTTGACCTAATCCAGTCATTCATTTCAAATCGCACAATGAAGATAGTATTGAACTGACATGCCTCCCAATACTATCATACGAACACGGGTGTCCCTCAAGGCTCTATTCTAGGTCCTATGCTTTTCCTTATCTACATTAACGATCTCCCAGATGTAATAAGATCCTAAGTATGTATATATGCTGACGACACTACGGTTTACTCTCGCCTTGATCAAAATTCTGTCGAGGCCGACAGAGCAACCTCGCTGCCGAGTTTGAAAAAGACCACTAATTCGTGGCGGACTGGGGTAAGAAATGGCTTGTGAATTTGAATGCTTCCAAAACGAAGCTGCTATCAATTAACCATCACAGACACTCGCTCCTACCCCCTCCCCAGTAGCATGGATCAGGCTAGTCTCCCTGAAAGCAAAAGACTGCATCTCTTCAGGTTCATTCTCACAACAGACTTCAAGGGAAATGACTGTATAGAATCTATAGCTAAATCCGCTGCTAAGAAGGTCGGGTCTCTGTGTAAGGCCAGGAAGTTTTTCCCGTCTCAAACAATCTTGCACATATATAAATCTACCATCCGCCTGGGCATTGAATACTGCTGCTATATCTGGTCGGGTGCTCCTGCTATCCACCTAGGGGTGCTTGACAAAATTGATGTGATCGATTCCGACTTAGCAGCTCAGTTACAGTCACTTTCTCACCGGCGCAATGGGACTTCCCTGTGTCTCTTCTACAAATACTTTCACGGCTTCTGCTCCGATGAACTTAGCTCACAGGTGCCCCCTATATATGAATTTACACGAGCCACAATATTAACTAGGTCCCGCTCTTTTACTGTGAAACCAATAAAATGTAAACGCAAATTCTCAGCTTCTTTCCTCGCACTTCCCGCCTGTGGAATTCCCTTCCGTTTACTTGCTTCCCCGACAGCTACAATCTCCGAGAATTTAAATGTAAAGTCAATAGTCATTTCCCATCCTCTCTCTCATACTCCCTTCACCGTCCACTCCACTCTCATCAGTAGTTCAGCTTACCCACTCTCATCGAATTCTCTTACCCACTTCCTGACACCACTGATAACCTGTCAGTATTTCTCATAACTTTCCTCCTATGTAACCCCCCCCCCCCCCCTTGCAAAACAATGGTAGTCTTGCTTGGGGCGATATGATTATAAAACATGCAGGAGAAGCATATCATGACATAGCTAGGTAAGTTTGTTGGCTCTTGCATAGATTTTCTGTTTTTGCTGCTCTACTTTCGTATTGAGCGCTTTAGTGTTAGGATTTTCGTCTTAGGGTTTTTTCTTTCCTACGAGTATTTGACTTTTTTTCATGTACTTCGTTTGTTTCTTTTTTTACTTCCCCTTCTTTTCCCTCTGAGTTCGTCCTCGGTGGCTTATTCAAGACGATTTCAATTATAGTATAACTATTACTAGTATTAGCAGAATTATTTCTGTTACTATTAATATTGTTATAATTACTATATATATATATATATATATATATATATATATATATATATATATATATATATATATACTAGCAGTATAACCCGGCGAGCAACGCAGGTTTCGACACAAAACCTAGCTAAGAACACTCGCAGACGCTCGTACAACTGTGTAAATTTTCAAGAAAATCGGTTCAGCCATTTCGGTGTCTATAGGTAACAGACACACACACCCAGACACATACACACACAGAGACAAAGTTACATTTATAAATAAGTTTATATATATATATATATAAACAAATTTTTTTACTACCACACCAATTAACAATTATTTTTAAAAGGATCATCTTTTTATTAAGAAAGATACAAAAGTATCTCAATTAGAAAAACGGAAAATAAAAAATATAAAAAAGGGATTTTAGACGCCTTTCGGCTGACATGTCTTCAGAAATGAATCGTCTGCAATTAAATGTATATCACAACTTCTCTGTTTTAATTGCCGATGATTTAAATATGTGTGTGTGTGTGTGTGTGTGTGTGTGTGTGTGTGTGTGTGTGTGTGTTATATACAGGTATATAACAAATTTACTTGCACGCATGTTTTCAGAAACGTTTCATGACCAACAGAAGTCACTAAATACCAATTTAATAAATTCAATAATACACCTATGACCAATTAAATTATGCATCTCTAGTATTACTGCACTATAGTCAAATGTTAGAAACGTGTGTTAACTTATATTCAACTATTATTAAATGCAGCGTCACCTGTGACTGCAGAAGAAATTAGTCAATCATCGTGAAATTCAAATGTTTGTAATTTTTGTTTGGCTTAAAAGAGATGCTGGTGCCTATTTTATTAGAATTGACTGACAGGGATAAAAAAAAAAACAATGGAGAAATTCATGAAAGTTCATGATGTATTTGCTCGAGAACTTTCGGCCATTTGTAGTCATTATGAGGAATGTGAACATTATCAGCTACTGTAGGGAATAGTTTTTATAAGCTTCACCCTGGCATTGTTGCACTTATTAACCTTATCGTCAGTTATGTATTCGATTTGCATGTCTTTATTCGTTCTGCACAAAAGGTGACGTTTTATCGCCTCTTTTCCCCTCCTCCCTCCCTCCACTTACGCAAATGAGTGCAACTTTATACACCTATGAGATTGCGTAGAAGAACGCACACATATTAAATTGCCCGTGTCGCTCTTACACTCAGTCTAGATTTTTCCTTCTCTCTCATGTATGCTCTCCCACTCACTCACTCACTCACTCACTCACTCACTCACTCACTCAAATATAAGTGTATTTGTGTGTTGGACAGCAGTAAACCAAGTTATTTGAAACCAGTTTTATGTGGAGTTTTCTTCTCAGTTGGGTTTTTGTCTTAGCGGTGTTAAAGAAGCGATCGTAAAAACCTTTGCGTGTATCTTGGATATTTTTCTCTCAATAGAATTTTATTGCAATCCTAACAGTATCTAGTGTAAGTGCAGTTATTGTTAACATATTTGTCGAGATTTACAAACTCTACATTTCGTTCAATTTCGCAAACCAATCGATGAAATTTGGATTTAATCTGATTTGTTTGTAAAAATACTTTGACAAAAACTCTTTTTCATAATTTAACAATTTCTTTAATTTTGTTTAATTTTACAAGACTTCATGGAAAACAATATTGTTTCTGAAAAAATTATTTTTTCTTTTCCTTTTTAACGGCAATAAATTCTTAGGATTTCTTACTCTTGAGCCTGCAACATATAACTAGCCATGCGTAAGTATTTCTTTCTGGAGCCAAATTCCATCTTTTTGAAGCATTTCGCTTCTGATTTGTTTATAGTTCTGGCAAACGCAGGGCGAACTGAGAACTGGATTCTTGTATATAAAATCTTAAATAAAAAAAATATATATTAAAAATTACATTTTTATTGAATAACTATTTGTCATTTAATCAGGAAATTATTTTTAAAATAGTGAAACCATTTTATATGTTAAATAATAAAATTTTTAGTTTTTCCAAAAGAATGAAATCTATTGTATTATTCTAAAACGCACCCCAGTCAGCCAACCGTACTTTATACCCCATTACTTGCTTGCACTTCTCAAAATTTGGTTTCGATCAGTTAATCTATAGCTATTTTAGAAGGCGCGACGGACGGACTAACGAAAATCAAAATTTTAAGAGAGATACTTACGTGAGAAAATAAAAAAGTATTCAGAGTTTTCTATAGATATTTATTAAACGTAATCCGTCACAAGAAGTAAAAGGTTTTTAGAGGAAAACCAATGAACTATGCGATCAGGATTTAAAATATAAAAAACTAGTTTCTGTCTGTATATATATATATATATATATATATATATATATATATATATATATATATATATAGGATAAGGAGTTATTATTATTTACATGCAGACTATTATTCTCATTTTTGTTGCTTTATCACAACGTTTCAGTCATTGTACCCCTCGGCCTTCATCACGTGCTTGTTGATGCAGGTAACCTTTAGGATTTTTCGAATTGGACTCTTTATTTAATCTAAGTGTGTAGATCGTTGTCTTTCTGCTGCCTGTGTATAGGGATATCTTGTGTATTTAGCATTACTCGGTTAATGCGCGCTCCGTTTCCCCTGAATACGAACTGAACAACACAGGGATTGGATTAACAATTACTTCTTCTATGTACAGTGCCTCCCCCCCCCCAGGACGCAGGCGATGATGGCTCTCAATAATTTCCTGTCAGCTCTTGGTAAAGGTTATCTTTTCGTTTCTTTTTCTTTTAATCCCTGTTCTGCTAAACATTTACTCACATTCATTAGGTAGGATATACACTGCTTTTTTTGTCCTTCTTTACTTCAATATGTTTTGTCAGTGTCAAATTTTCTAAACCCACTTTCTTAATTATTTGTTTTAGAAATTTCAGCCATCTATTTTTGGATATTCAGTATAAGTGTTTATTTTTGCTTCCATTTTCTCTAAAACTTCGTTATTACTCACATGTTCAGTCCATGATATTCTCAACATCCTTCTGTAGAACTACATTTCTGTTGTCTTAAATCATTTTTTCATCCATGAGATGATTTTTCAGAATTCACTGCCATATAGGGTGACAATATAACTGTTGAGGTTTTTTGGGTACCATTGTATACTAGTGAGCCAGCCATGAGCTGACTCATTTTATAGTTCACCAATAGAAGTGTAACTAATCAGAAGGCTCAAAATATTCAATGCGACGTGTATAAAGGCGACCATATTTTCCTAAATATTGGCAATATAGTCAGATTCAGTAGAGTGTCTGACTCATGAGTGTTAATCTTTGACATTGTTTCATTTAACAAATTACGTACTTCGCTGTATTCTATATTCATAAACTATGGTGGACATGGTCAACAATAACATAACAATCCAGTGCTCTTTTTTTGTTTTTAGTTGAATTTATCTGTTTCTTAATACTTTGCAAAGCTTTTAGGAAGCATCTTTCACTATTCAAATCCATCTTCTGATTTCGAGGTCATATTTTCCTCCCTCCTGGATATTTAAATTTTTGTAGTTGCTTCTTATGGCTTTTTCCATTTGTAATTCGCATATTGGGCTAGTTTTTTGGCTGAAAACCATACGTTCTTTCTCCTAGCTTTCCTTTACTATCTTCTGTAGGGGATTTTGTAGTTTTTCTTTCTGTGTCAGCAATTAGTTAGTCAGTTAAGTGCCATACGTGATACACGCTTTAGGCGATCATGTCTCGAAAGAGACATGACTGATTGAACAGAAGATTATCCAGCAGAAGGTTGCCATTGCTTTTTGCGGTAGACTGGTTGCCAGCCAAGGCTATAGAACCCAATCTGTCCTATTATTTAACCCATAAATGGAGGGAAGAGACGGATTAATACCTTTCCCAAGGGTATTTGTAAGTAAGTTAATGCAAGGAATTCAACTGGAATTTGAACTCGGCTCCTCGATTTGTCGTCCCGAGTCGATATCCACTGCATCACACTGCAATTAACATGTCCCAAATTCACGAAGCAAAGCTTTAAGCTACTAGACTATTGTGCCGTGAACTTGGAGTCTTAAAACTAACCTGCCTGCTCGTTAGTGCTCCTGATGCGTATCACGTCTGACTGTACTCATCGAAGCTTTCTTTTCAATTTAGCTTCACTGCTGTTGAAGCTTAGACGTCATTTGTGTCATTAGATGTCATTTGTGTCATTAGATGTCATTTGTGTCATTAGATGTCATTTGTGTCCTCGTTGATTAAATAAACGTAGAGTGCAACAAACATTGTGATGAAAACAACAAAAAACGAGGGGTTGAATTCTAAATTATTGTAGCGACATTAAATTCGAAGATGAAAGAATTCAAGGAGAAAAGTCAAATAGTTTTTTGATACAGGTGACAGAATCTAGCAAACAAACAGAACCTGAGGAAAGACCATCTCTGAATAAATGATCTCATATCTCTTGTTGGATTTAAATCTAAACTTATTTATAAATGGAACTTTGTGTGTGTGTGCGTCCGTTACCTATAGACTCCGAAACGGCTGAACCGATTTCCGATTTTCTTGAAAATTTACACAGTTGTACTATAAGCGTCTGCGAGTGTTCTTAGCTAGGTTTTGTATCGAGGTACCCTCAATAAATATAGAAATTCGACAATCGAAAAATCGGGTTATAGAAGGTGTGGTCCGATTTTAATCAAATTTGATACACTCATAGACAAAGACATAAGAAACGATATTCAGAAGTTTCACTGTTGCAGTTCTTATAATAGTGCAGAAAATCGATAATATATATATATATATATATATATATATATATATATATATATATATATATATATAAAAGCAAGATGTTTGTGTGTGTGTCTGTTTATCTGCCTGTATGTCCTTATTCTTCAGTCCTTTTATTTTAGTTTTTGCTTCGGGTTTGGCTCTAAGTAGGTATAATTGTAGTTCTTAGTCTCAGCCATGATACCATTTACTCGGAGGACTTATTTAGCCTTCAAAATTCAGTTTGCGACGAAAAAACTTATTTGATATCGATAGCAGGAAATCAAAATTTGACTTGCATCCATTCATTTTTCTTTCAGTTTACGGTTTCGCTTCAATTGGTAACAACTATTGCTTTTTAGTCTTTCGTGTCAACGACCAAAGAGTCTGAGCTCCAGGCCCATGGATTAGTTTTAAAGCGTTCATTACAGCCGAGCAACGCCGGGCTATACTGCTAGTTATCAATAGGTATATTTTGGTAGGGAAAAAGATTCATACACATTTTCCATAGATATTTACTAAATTTAACTTCGTCTGTCGCAAGAGAGAAAAGAAACATTTTTCGTACACTGGACATTGATCTCGATGAGCGATCAGAAAACATCGGTGGAAAACACCGCTGTCTTATCTACATAGCTACAAGATAGGACATTACCTACACATGAATTATTTGATTAAGAATTAACTAGGCTTACGGCCTTATCACGTTAAATCACCGGTTGCTGTACGATCATCAAAGTCAAGCGTCGTTAAGCCTGATCAGTAGGCAGATCGATGACATCTTGGAAATACCAGGTGCTGTGAGTTTGGATGCACGAATGATGTAATAGCTCAGAATTCTTAATCGGAGAGCCGAGGTCCAATTCCAGTTGGGTTCGTTATAATCACCTTTGGAAAGGGATGACCACGTTTTCTCTCTCCAGCTATGAGTTGAGAAGTAAAACTTTTATCATTAAATCATTATCGTCAAAGATTCTTACAATCTAAAAAAATATTTTCTGGCTTTAAATAACCTGAAGTAGGTTGATAAGAAGTAAAAACGAATCAATCAATGAATCAATCTTAAAGATTAACATTATTTACTGTTGTGGATTCTGTTGTCAAACGCCTTTGCATAATCAATAATGTTTTAATAGACGACATAAAATATGACACCGAGATTCGAAGGCACAGTGGAATAGCGAAAAAGACGTTTAAAAACTAAGGAAATATTAAGAAACTGGAAAATTTCGTTGGAAACAAAGGTAAGAGTTGCGCAACTGTTATGTAATATCAATTATTTTGTATGACATTAAATACGGGTAATTCCCCAAAGAGAATTGAGGCAAAATATATGTGATTTTACAGAAGAATACGAAAACAAAAATGATATGAAGTGTTAAGAAAAATGGAAAATGGAAAACAAAAAAGAAACGAAGTTAAAGTCAGAAAAGAGATTCTTGAAAGTTTTTGAACACATAGAAAAAAGGTTCGGAGAATTTGATACTCACAGGCATGGTGAATGTAAAAGGAGCAAAAAGAAACGGCAAGTAACCTGGGAAGTATAATTAGGCATCAGTCGTTGATTAGAGCAACGAAGTTGTGGAGAGCCATGATAGTCACTTCCTGAACAGACACGACACATACATAAAAGATGATATAAAATACTATAAATTTAATATTTGTACATTTCACTTAAAGAAGTAAACGAAAATATTAAGTCATCAAAAATACTTCGTGGATTTTGGTAAACATTAGATGCCGATATATTCACATCCACGTAGAAAGGTAGATAACTGCAATGAAATATGTACTTTTGAAATCGGAGAGAAACTGATTTCTGCACGCATGTGCACATACAAACGCATATATACGAACGCAGTGACACACACACACACACACACACACATACACACACACACACACACACACACACACACACACACACATATATATATGTATATATTAGTCATCCACATACAAGCCTGTTTCGCTTTATCACAGTTCATCAGTGTGGCTAGACACATCCACTTGCTTCTAGCCGGGATCGAAACTCGACTAATTTGGTGTCAGTCGCATAGAATCAGAAAGGTAAATTTATATATATATATATATATATATATATATATATATATATAAGATGTATCAAAAATATATTTTACAAACTGTTGTTCGTCACACTAAAACAAAGTCAAAAGTTAATATAAACCTATATCAGCAAATCCTTCGTTTTTGAGTTATTAAGTTTAAAGTTTACGGTAGACATTGTTAAATGTACAATCGGTCTTCCTCGATCCATAGTTAATGGTACCACAGATCCTGTCTCTGCAACACGACGATAAACAGTTTGGATGACTCATCTGCCTACGGTTTTGGAAACGCAGTCTTATACACACATTCAGCCTCGCGCTCATTAGCATTCGAGCGGCCGTATGTAAAAAATCTTATCTCCCTGCTGAAGATATGAATATCTCGCTAATGTTCATTCACTGCTACACATGTAAAACGTAGAAGACAGACTACCTATTACTGTACATGAATGACAAATATAACCTAGTCTACATAGCAGCACAGTACCAATTATCCTTAACCTTTTTAAAATTTAATAACACAAAAACGAATGATTTGGGACATACGTTTATATGAACGTTTGACCTTGTTTGGTGTGAGGAACTCGCACTCAAATTTTTTAAAAGTATTTTTAACACACACACACACACACACACACACACACACACACACACACACACACACATATTATTTACCTGTTGTTAGTTATATATATATATAAAACAACAGGTAAATAAAATACAGTTTATTATCATTCTCTTCTTGTGCACCCGTGCATTGACACGTATTTATATACTAATTAACGTTTGTGTATACACCCACAAGTAAATACACATACACATAAGCACATGCACACACACACACACACTCACGCACACGCACACACGAGCGCGCGCACTAGTACATAAGAGAGAACACCTTTTCAGCACACAATAGACATTCACGTCGAAAGGCGGAAAGCGGAGACTACTTTCCACCCACAGACAACGAGAAAACAAAGACTATCTGAAAACAAACAAACGCATGATGTGACCACCCATAACTGGAAATAAAAAAAATAACAACAACAAAAACGTCAACTGAAAGGTGGTTAGAAACAATGAGGCCCAAACCGAAATGAAATCAAAAGAAATTAAATTAAATTGAATTAAACAAAGATTCTGTTTTAGATAGAACGAAATTGTAAAAATTGTTAAAATAGCGTCACGTTTGG
The DNA here is from genome assembly GCA_037127315.1 of Ascarosepion bandense. Classification (NCBI taxonomy): domain Eukaryota; kingdom Metazoa; phylum Mollusca; class Cephalopoda; order Sepiida; family Sepiidae; genus Ascarosepion; species Ascarosepion bandense. The sequence goes on from JBBBDQ010001305.1 coordinate 2,747,332, forward strand.
AAATAAACAGCAGGTGTTTTTCTCTTATAATCGACGAATGATTTGTGCAACGAAAAAAAACAAAAAAACAAAATAAAAATAAGACACAATAATAATAATAATAATAAAAATAATAATAATAACAAAAACAAAAAACAAACAAAAACAAGACAAAAATGTGGGTTTGTTATTGAATTTGCTGTTTAAGACAGTATTCGATTGCTAATTACTAATTACTAATTACAATCGAACTGAATTGGGGATGAATCATTTTCCATTTTCCTTTTGTTTTTATTTTAAATTTGTAATGGCCAATTAAAAAAAATCTTTATTGGCGGGAAAATCTTTTAGTTGAGTTATGGAATTTTCATAATAAATCATTACTTCTCTTTCCGCTACTGATAAAGATTAAATAACAATTTTCAATAACCAAAATTAAAATGTAAAAAAAAAAAAAAAAAAAAATGATCTTTTAAAAATTTGAATATCACTTTATGCCACCTGCTAATCGTTATTTCTTTAGAGTTGATGTTCCGAATTTTACAAGTATTTGAATGTGTTAGTGGCGCCTTGGATGCAAGAAGTACAATTCTACTTAAATAGTTTATTACCAGTAATTATATTCTTTATGTGTTACCGATTTTATTAGCTAAGGAATTTACAGATCACTCACAGGATGAAAGATTTTGGTTCTTAACGTAAAGAAAATATCTTGTAATAAGTTCTTTAATGAGTTAAAGAACATTTTTACATTATATATCTAATCTAAACTTATTTATAAATGAAAGTTTGTCTGTGTGTGTGTGTGTGTATCCGTTACCTATAGACTCCGAAACGGCTGAACCGATTTTCTTGAAAATTTACACAGTTGTACTATAAGCATCTGCGAGTGTTCTTAGCTTGATTTTGTGTCGAGGTACCCCCGATAAATATCGAAAAACGATAATCGAAAAAATCGGGTTATAGAAGGAGTGGTCCGATTTTAAGCAAATTTGATACACTCATAGACAAAGACATAAAAAACGATATTCAGAAGTTTCAAGGTTGCAGTTCTAACAATAGTGCAGAAAAGTTGATATCGATACCAGGAAATCAAAATTTGACTTACATCTATTCATTTTTCTTTCAGTCTACGGTTTTGCTTTAATTGGAAACAACTATTGCTTTTTAGTCTTTCGTGCCAACGTCCAAAGAGTCTGAGCTCCAGGATCATGGATTAGTTTTAAAGCGTTCATTACACCCGAGCAACGCCGGGCTGTACTGCTAGTTAACCATAATCTCTAGTTTGATGGTTTTCATTATGCAATCTCTCTGCTAATGTTTTTCCTATACTAATATATATTCTTTTTCAATGCGTCGAGTCTCTTCAGGCGACCTATGACTCTCCAAAGTTACTTTTCCTTTGTAGCTTTTAGTAAAATATGTCTTTTGGCTATCTCTCCTAATCCCTGTTTTGCCAACAATTTACACAAGCTCTTTTGGGAGGTTATGCATTCTTTTTCTCTGTTCTTCTTGCATTCAATTCGCTGTATGAATTGCCTTATTCTATCCATTACGCTTGTAATTATAATCAATGGGAATTAACATATTGATTAAGTCCATGAACATGGTTAAACTTTTTTGGAATTAAAAAAATACATAATTTTTCTTCTACCAACAGGAGTGATTAATTTGTTATTGTCAAGAAATAAGCAGAAGAGTGGGAAAGAATTGGTAACGTTAATGGGACATCAATAATAAAATTTGAACAATTACCTACATACTCCGAATTCAAATATAATCATGTGGCGATACCGACAGAGCAAAAGCGAGGGACCGGATGTTCGCACTTTCACGAACAAAAAGCAAATGATCAAAAGTCGTCGGTGCGCAGCCGGATTTCCGGTTAAAAAATAAAAATTAATTAAATATTAAATTTCTAGTTCGCGAGCCTACGCGAATTTTATTTATCGGCCAATGGGAAACCCAGAATCAAATACGGATATGAATTCCCAAATGATCACCTGTGATCCAAAAAGTCGAAATAAAAAGCCGATACAGAAAGCATCGCCAGACAGGCCGACGCAGCCCGACACACACGGACTGACTCTAGAGAGAGAGAGAGAGAGAGAGAGGAGTGTAATCAGTAACCCCCTTGACCTACGTCAAGCGGCTTACTATCCTAGCCTTCCTTCCCTCTCATCTTATCTTTCGCTGTCTCAAAACTAAGGAGCGAATACATCAAAGACATTCCTTACTTACAACGCTCCCACATTCCTAAGCATTCTCTTTTCAGCATTTTATTGCCATGAACATTTTAACGTCCGTTGGACCTATACTTCAAGTATTACTTTAATTGTAAAAACCTTCATTAATATGTGTATATATAAAATATTATTTTTCAACTCAAATTACTTTTCTTGAATTATCATCTTTTTATGACTTATAGTGGGCTATCTTCAACAAGGCCAAATTCCGTTAATCTGCAACAATATACAACTACCCTTCACTAGAACGGACTCCCACTATAAACTGGAAAAGAATGGATAACCCACTATAATCAATCTTATTTTGCCATTGTGATTTCGTAGGTTGCATAAAGAGCTAGTACCATATGTATTAATTCAATTATTACTGATACATTATGTTGCATTAGTTTTTTAACGATAGTATATATTAACTCACTAATATTTCAAATGCCACTTTTATAAGATATAAAAAACGCAAAGTATTTCAGATGATTTATGAAAAGAATTATTGATTACTAATTCGGTGCCATCGCATCGCTGACGGCAAGATGATCAAATTTTAAATGAAAATTGATCGCCCATTTATAATACTACATTGATTAGAAATATATTTCAACTTATACTCTTTTCCTGTTATCCAGGACATGTTACAGGACACAAAGGAAAATTAGCCCCCACGACGCACGATGGTCATTTCGATTTCTGTTAGGTCTAATGCTCATGTACGTTTGCGTGTGATCATGTATATTTTAATTCAATGATAGACATGAAAATACTTTTGCAAAATTAGAAAAATAAATAAATAAAAGAATAGTTCTATATTTTACCAAATTATTTACGAAAAGTTCAATAAAAACTTATAATTATCTGATTGTTTTAAGGTTAAAATGATATACTTTTTTGTGTTGAGGAATTATAAGTACCATTTTTCTCGTAACCCTTCTAGTATTTTATCTATATTCACATAGCGAATGTTGGACGATCTTTTCACAGATAAAGGAGAGGCTTGAGGTAGCAGTGATGTGGTTCTACAGAAGGATACTGGGGATAGCATGAACCTATCACGGAGCAACGACGACGTGTTGGAGAGCGTGCAGACGAGAAGAAAACTTATACTTAGTATCAGGAAGAGACAACTGAGGTTCTTGGGATTCGTAATGAGGAAAGAAGGCTTAGAGAATCTAATACTCACAGAACGGACAGAGGGAAAGAGAGACCGGGGAAAGCAGTGCGAGAAATATTTGATATGGAGCGGGGTTTAAGAGAGATATCAAGGGGAAAAATATTAAGAGCAACAAGGGACAGAGGCAAGTGGAAGTCGATGATCGCCTACGATTTGAAGGGACACGGCACAAGAAGAAGAAGAAGAAGAAGAAGAAGAAGAAGAAGAAGCCTTTCAAATAAAAAAAATGACTTATCTTATCGTCAGAAATGATAAACTGAGCCTTTACTGTGTGGCTATCTCTTTGCTGACAGGGTGTAGGTTTCAATAAATAGGCTAAGATTTATAGAAAAAACTTGGCGAAACAATTATTTCTCTTGACTGCTCTCTCAATGCAGATAAGAGAAAAAATATTATTATTATTATGTCATTTTTCATCATATTTCGATTTCTGCTATGGTCGCACTACCAACCAAGTCTGCGGGAAGACCTAAGGCAGGTCGGGGTGTGTTGTTATGGCTCCATTTCATATTTTTCTATCTTCCCTATCATCCCTAGCATTACATAGATTAAGTTTTTCTTAGTGTGTGGGCTGTACTTAATAAGACAATTTTTTGTATATCTCTTAAGCTGAGGTTTCCAGGGATTCTTTCAATGTGTTGTTTTGTTCCATTTTTATCATTCCAAGTGCACCTACTATCACTGGCACGACTCTTGTTTTCAATTTCCACATTTTTTCTATTTCAATTTCCAGGTCTTTATATTTTGGCAGTTTTTCGAATTCCTTGGTTGCTATGTTACAATCCGCTGGACAAGCCATATCAATTAATAGACAAGTTTTTCTTTTTGATTTTTAACAATAATATCCGGCCTATTTGCTTCAATTTTCTGCCTGTGTAGATGGTGTAATCCCATAGAATGGTGACATCTTCTATTTCTGTAACCGGTGCTGGGTGATGTTCATACCAGTGTTTGTTTACAGATTTTCCATAGTGTTTGTACATTGTCCAATGTAAATATTGCCCCACTCTATCGTGACGATTTTTATATTCATTTGGGGTGAGTACAAAACAACCTGAGACTAGATGGTCTATTGTTTCTTGGTGTTTATCACAGAACCTGCATTTTGAATCCACATTATTAAGTATAATATTTGCCTGAAAGTTTCTAGTGTCATTATTATGTCATTTTTCATCATATTTTGATTTCTGCTATGGTCGCACTACCAACCAAGTCTGCGGGAAGACCTAAGGCAGGTCGTGGCGTGTTGCATACAACTTTAAGTCATCTATGTAAAATAGATGGCTTATTTTCTTTTGGTCTATTTTATAACCACATCCTGTCTTATTAAGTTGACTGGTTAGTGCTATTAATGATATGCAGAATAGTAAGGGAGACAAATAATCACCTTGAAATATTATTATTATTAATTTTCTAGTTTATTTCCCAGCCATACTTCGGATGTAAGCAAAGTGTTTGACGGACATGAAACTATTGATGATTTCTGTTTTTATATGCAACTACAACTTTCTGATTTTGTTGCATAGCTCAGGATAGGGGTTGTCCAGACTTGAAAGTACGGGAATGTCTTATTCTCGTAGACAGTGTGTGACGGACAGAGAATCAACTCTACTTTTAAAATACAGAACGCGTCTAACATTGGCATAAGAAGAGGATGTATATAAAAAGCCGATGCAAGGTTGAGAAATTTCATCTTAGTCAAATATTAACCGAATTTCTGTATTTAAATATATTCAGTTGCTATCACTGAATAATTCTTCTTAATCACGTCAACAAACATTTCATAAAAGCTGGGATGTTAGCTCAAGAAAATAAACACTGCTGAAAGATTTAATGGCTATGGTTCCCTTTTATCCAGCAATTAACGTTCGTTAATTTATCAAAACACAAGAGATGAAAAAAAAAAAGTCTACAGCTGAATATTTCTCAGAAAATTAATTCTTTGTGTTTAGGCGTTACGTTTTTTTAAATGAGAAATTATTATTATTATTATTGTTGTTGTTGTTATTGTTCCTGTCCCTCCCTTTCACACGACCGTTACGCCCTGCCTATACCTTATAAATAATGGACTGTTCCGCTTTGATCGCATGGAAGGTTTGAAAAGACACTACTTTATCTGTGAGAAAATGAAAGCTAGATAAAAGAAGGGAAGATGGAGGTGTATAATATCTCCTGTTAATCTCTCATAAATAGATGACTTGTTTTGGAAAAACAAAAATACATATCAAGACACGACTTGGTTTCGGTGAGAAAATAAATGAAAGCTAGAAAAAAAAGAATGAAGGAAGATAGTAAAGTTTAATCGGCTGTTTCAGGGAAGTGGAAAAAGTTGCCAATTTTAAGTCTTTTCATTTGTACCCACTTCTCAAAATATCGACCAACATTCATAGTTTTGATCATTATTCTAATATTTTGCTAAAGTTGTTAAGCTCAATTATTTAAAGACTAGCAGTATAGACAGACGTTGGTCAGGGGGAATGAAAGCTTTAAAAGTAATCCAAGGTCCTGGAGCTCAGAATCTTTGGACGTTGGCACGAAAGACTAAAAAGCAATAGTTGTTTCTAGTTAAAACAAAACCGTAGACTGAAAGAAAAATTAATGGATGTAAGTCAAATTTTGATTTCCTGGTATCGATATCAAATAAGTTTTTTTCGTTGTAAACTGAATTTTGAAGGCTAAATAAGTCCTCTGAGTAAATGGTATCATGGCTGAGACTAAGAACTACAATTATACCTACTTAAAGCCAAACCCGAAGCAAAAACTAAAATAAAAGGACTGAAAAAAATACAGACATAAAGGCAGATAAACAGACACACACACAAAAATCTTGCCTTATATATATATATATTATCGATTTTCTGCACTATTGTAAGAAATTCAACCTTGAAACTTCTGAATATCGTTTATAATGTCTTTGTCTATGATTGTATCAAATTTGATTAAAATTGGACCACTCCTTCTATAACCCGATTTTTTCGATGATCGATTTTTGATATTTATTGAGGGTACCTCGACACAAAACCTAGCTAAAAACACTCGCAGACGCTTATAGTACAACTGTGTAAATTTTCAAGAAAATCGGTTCAGCCGTTTCGGAGTCTATAGGTAACGGACACACACACACACTGACATAGACAAAGTTCCATTTATAAATAAGTTTAGATATGACGAGAATTTCTACGTATATTTTAGTGTCTTAGAACTCTCGATGAGTTTATTCAATCATTAAGGAAAGCATTAAAATTAAGTTTATAATATAAACATAATATAAACATAATATAAACATAATATTACACTATAATCTAAGTTTATTCAATCATTAAGGAAAGCATTAAAATTAAGTTTATAATATAAACATAATATAAACATAATATAAACATAATATTACACTATAATCTAAGTTTATTCAATCATTAAGGAAAGCATTAAAATTAAGTTTATAATATAAACATAATATAAACATAATATAAACATAATATTACACTATAATCTAAGTTTATTCAATCATTAAGGAAAGCATTAAAATTCATCAGAAAATTCAAATAGGAACATTTTATGCGTTTTCTAATGATTATTCTTTGATTCCTTTCATCCAATTTCCTCGTCTCATTTCATTTTGCCACGAATTCAGTTCGCAAAATTGTTAATTGTTAATCATAAGAGATGAATCCGTTGAACGTTCTGAAATTTCATAGAAGAAGAAAAACGTTTCAGGTAGAGGGATGACATATTTGAGTTGATCGAAAAATGTACTCAGCCTGACATTTTCAAAAGATTACCGAATGTGATGCGTATTTGGTAAGTGCGGCAGTCGAAACATTGTGATAAAAATAGCAACGACGGAGAAATGATTCGAATGAGTCAATGTCTAAAAATTACAAATAGTCAAGACGATACATTTTGACAGAACCACTGTGACTAGAACCCGATTTTAATGGACTGCACGCTAACCACTGCACTCAGCGTACTCTTTGAGTTCAGAGATAGTTGATAGCTAATATTTATATCGCAAATGTTGGATGTAGTGCAGAAAATATCGATCCCAGGGCGTGATATGTAAATTATGGCCAGACATTTAATTGCCATACGTGATACGCTAGGGTGATCATGTCTTTTTTGAGATATGACTGACTAGGCAGAAGATTTTCCCGCATTAGGTTATCATTATTTTCTGAGGTAGACCGGTTGCCAACCAAGGCGACAGAATCCAATCTGTCCCGCTATTCATTTCATACCAGGAGGGAGAAGTGATGAATTAATAGATTTCCAAAGTGATAAAATTTCTATGGAAGATTGGTGTAGCACGATCTTTTGGCTTAGTATGGTTTTGCGAGATGTTCATAATGAAGACATGAGCAATCGAATATTGATAAGGTGCCGTGAATTTGTCTACCATACATCAACTAACTTTCATTACAGTCTGTCAGTCAAGTGCCATACGTGATACACGCTTTAGGCGTTCAGGTCTCGAAAGAGTCATGACTGACTAGGCAGAAGATTATCCCGCAGTAGGTTGCCATTGCTTTCTGCGGTAGACTGGTTGCCTGCCAAGGCTATAGAACCCAATCTGTACTATTATTTGTCTCATAGCTAGATGGGTAAGAGATGTATTATATCATTAAGTAGTAATTAGAGGGGGATCAGTTTATTAATTCATAACAATATAAAAATGATCCCCCACTTTATGACCATTAGAAGCCGTAATCATGTTTCCAACTATTATATTCAGTCAGTCAGTTAAGTGCCATACGTGATACACGCTTGGGCGATCATGTCTGAGAAAGAGACATGACTGACTGGGCAGAAGATTATCCCGCAGTAGGTTGCCATTGCTTTCTGCGGTAGAATGGTTGCCGGCCAAGGTTATAGAACCCAATCTGTCCTGTTATTTAACCCATAACTGGAGGGAAGAGATGGATTAATACCATTCCCAAAGGTATTTGTAAGTAAGCGAATACAATGCACACACACACACACACACACACACACACACACACACACACACACACACACACAGAGTAATGCAAACACAGACACGCATGCTTATACACATATATTGCAAGATGCCATTTTAATCCGTTCGCTGTTTATTGTCACGGACAAAATAACTCATTCAACGATTGTGCTTTTTTTTAACGAAATTTGCATATGTACTTTGTTGATATGACAACGAATATCACTGAAGTTAATCAAGGTCGAACCTGATCAATACCTAGACGGGTGACAACTTGGGAACACCAGGTGCAGTAACTTTAGATGTGTGGATGATGTAAAGAATGACGGCTTGGAATTTGATATCGGAGAACACAGTTCCAATTCCTGTCGGGTTCGTTACATTTACTTACGTTCAAATACCCTTGGAAAGGGAAGAATTTACATATACTACCCCCAGCTATGAATTAATCATTAGAGCTTGTATCAGCAAATCATTATTTCTACAAAAAATTCTTCCAGAATAAAAAGTATTTTCTAGATTTAAATACCTTAGAAGAGGTTGATAAGCTGTAAAAAAGAAAATTAGTCAATTAGTGACAACGAGTGTTGTTTCACTCTTCAGAATAAACAATACTGCAGGATAAACAAACCCCCGAAGAGTGAATACTGCCTTCACAAAAGTTGGAAACCGGCATGACTGAAACAATACTGCTCACTTGAATGAAAAAAATCTCTCCACATTAATTCTAGTAACGTCCTATATTGATATCGAGCATTTCATCACAAAAAAATCTGCTCGCCAAAAATGCCTCCCTACCAGTAAACTACTAAAAACATCAGCAACTTTAGCACTAAACATCATTATGATTTAATAGCATATATATATATATATATATATACACACACACACACACATACACCCACACAGGCACATATATATATATATATATATAGTGATAATATACGCGCTAAAAAAGTTTGCCTTCTTGTACCGAACGCCCATAGCCCAGAGGTAGAATCGCCGACAGAAGCCAATTCGGTCGGGTTTCAATCCTGGGTTAAAAAGCAATCGGAGTCTACCGTACTGATGAGCTGTGGTACAGCAAAACAGATCTGTCGTTATACTCATTTCGAAAAACCCTCCGAGTACATACGCAGAAGGAAAAAATGCTAATAAAAAAAGAACGAGCTAAGCACTTGAACATCAGTCAAAGTACGCAGCCCAAAGAAAAAAACCCCGAGACGAGTAACCTAAAACAAAAAGCGCTCAATACGCAAGTAGAGCCAACAAAGTAAATAACTAACCTAGAGAGCCAACGAATCTACCAAGGTTTCACCAAATTGGATCTTCAGGGAAGAAGATCCAATTGGTAGGTTCGTTGGCTATCTAAGTTAGTTATTTACTATATATATATATATATATATATATATACTCGTCATCCACATACAAGGCTGTTTCATCCACTTGCCTCCGACCGATTTGGTCGCTAACCCGTAAATCATAGGCACATGGAATTATCAAAAGAGAGAAATTTTAGCACGTTATATATAAGAGACGTATACAGACGCCAGTCACCGAATAAACTAAATTCATTGCTGAAGAGTTATGCATAAATTGCCGAAGGAGTAACTGTTTTTCAATTTTCTGTTTGCATACACCCTATCCTTAAAATATATATATATTATAAATTATAATTTAGAACATGTTCAAATTATAATCTACTACAAAGTGTACATTTTGTTTCGACATTGAAGGGATAATGTCTCATCAGGTAGAAAACGCTATTTTTTGTTTTTTCAATGTCGAATAGCTCTATTTCTATATTGAGCACTCTTTTAAATTAATGTTTTGAACGTTGTTAATACTTTCTTCGTTTCTTATTTATTTGGATATATATATATATATATATATATATATATATATATATATATATATATATATATATACTCATCCTCAGACAGATCTGCTCATCAATACAGTTAGGATTGAAACCCGACGATCTAACATTAGTCGAAGATTCTACCTCTGAGCTATCGGTGCACGGCGGAGGAAGGTAGGTTTTAGCGTTTTATATACACAATGTATACAAACGCTAATAGCCAAGAGTGTTCAATCCGTTGCTGGATAACGATGCTTAAATAGCAGTGAGTAGCTACTGTTTTTAAAGTCTACCATTTCTCCAAAGTGTTCAATTAGCGGGCGAAAGCGTAAAATGGGACAAAGGTATATCATTTGTTTTGTTTATCAAGAACAATTTTAGGATAAAGAAGTATGACAAAGTGGAAAAAGTTTTCGTCTGACGTGTTTCGTCCTCTAGGACTTCATCGGACCAAGTTTCTGTCTATGTTGATGCGACTACACATGCGCACGAACGAGAGATATTCACAATTTTAAACTTGAAGATTCTTTTAGAAATATGTATCTTGGGCAAAATAATATCAATATATACCAACACAAAAAACATTATTACTTAGAAACAAATATGAACAAAGAACGACGCATTTGAACTCGTATAACTACACAATTACTTCGATTTTTAAGAAGAGTTTCCGGGTTGAATTAAGGAAGAAAAAAAAAGTAAAAGAAAAAGAAAAACTTTAATATCGTGAATATAATCCAAGAGATTAACTTTGGATATAGGGATCGTTTACAATTGCTGAGAAAGTTGGTTCACTGTGTTGTGATCGACAATTATTTTCTCCAGAATCTATCCATGCTTAGAATATTACTGTCACATATGGTCCGGAACTCCTACTATTTATTTAGAGATTTTTGATAAAATCTCAAAGATAATCACTAAATCTCTAAACCCCATCGCTTCTCGTGAAACATAGGCCATCGATGACCCTTTGCCATCGACGAGGGGGTCGTCGATTTTTCTGTAACTTTTTTACAGGTAGTGGGTTTGACTCATTTATCCTCCGGGCGAGGTAGACTTTCTACCAACCAAAGATATAAACCCAATTTTTTCTACTATTTAACCCATAGCTGGAGGGAGACGAGATGGATTAATACCTTTCCCAAGGGTATTTGCGCGTCAGTGAATGCAATGAATTCAACTGGATAAAAGTCAAAGGATAATTAGCAATATTAATGGTCCTGATCAGACATCTTGTCTTCAGTTACTTTCTCACCATTGTAATGTTGCTTCTCTGTGCTTTTTTTAAAGCAATTCTTCAGTTGAACTCTTCACTATGATACTTAAAAATTTAAATATGAATTTAAGCGTAATACTAGATTGGCAACAGGTTCTCATTAATTGACAGTTGAGTTGGCTAGATCTAACCTTAAATTCTCTGCTAACTTTTTTTCGCATTCTCGCGTGTGGGTCTCTCTTCTATGCTTTCCGCCCAACTGTGATCTTCAAAATTTTAGATGCAATGTCACTCGTTATAGACCGATTACTCTTTTAATTGTTCTCACTCTCTTTTAATTGTTCCTATGTTCGAATTCTTTGACACCCAGTAATTCTCTGTGTCTTAGTATATTTACTGCCTTGCCTGGGGTTAGTCAGTTAAGTGCCATACGTGAAACACGCTTTGGGCGATCATGTCTCGAAAGCGACATGACTGACTGGGCAGAAGATTATCCCGCAGTAGGTTGCCATTGCTTTCTGTGGTAGACTGGTTGCCAGCCAAGGCTATAGAACCCAATCTGTCCTGTTATTTAACCCATAACTGGATGGAAGAGACAGATTAATACTTTTTCCAAGGGTATTTGTGCGTAAGTGAATGCAAGGAATTCAACTGGATTTCAAACTCGGCACCCCGATTTGTCGTTCCGAGTCGATATCCACTGTACCACAACGCACATCCATTGCTTGGAGGTAAATTCGGTAAAAACAAATAATACACACACACACACACACACACATATATATATATTTAAAACAATATCTCTCATTAAGATAAAAAAATATTTATTATAAATCTCTCATAAAAATACAAGTTTTTAAAAATATTGTAATAGTTTTATTTTATTTATTAAAAACTTGCTATATCTTTTATATCCTGTGTGTATGTTTGGCTATTATTTTAAAAATCTGAGCTAGTGTCTACTTGTCTGTATACTGACTATTGTATACATATATATGTATGCGCCTTTGTGCCTCTCTGTATGTTTGTATATGTTCGTTTTGTGAACCTATTTAAAGTATTTGATTGTAAAGTGCGATCCAGTATATTTTTAATTCCTTTTGTTTGGACCATCGCCAAATTTTCAATTGTCTTTTTTTATTCACAAGAAAGTTGGTGGCTCAGGTGTTTGACGTTTATAATCGAAACTTAGAGAGGCTCTGAATAACATCCATAGAATGTTATTTTTATTGAAACATGAGACCACATACGAGAATTAAGGACTCATTTTATATAGAAATTTTATTTTATTTATACACAAAATATTAATAGAGAAAAACATTCGGTGAAAGGTGTGTCGAGATCTCATACAAATTCACATAAAAATATAGTTCTCTATATGTACCTATAAGATAAATTTAGCTATATGTTTTTCCAAATTATTTTTATAAATATATAGACATGTTTTATATAGACATGTTTTATATAGACATGTTTTATAAATATACAGACATGTTTTATATAGACATGTTTTATAAATATATAGACATGTTTTATATACACATGTTTTATATAGACATGTTTTATAAATATATAGACATATTTTATATAGACATGTTTTATATAGACATGTTTTATAAATATATAGACATGCTTTATATAGACATGTTTTATAAATATATAGACATGTTTTATATAGACATGTTTTATTGCGTAAAATAATAACACGTAGTATTTCTTTCATCATTTTACCCCAAGTAAGGCGATAATGCGACTAGGACGCAAGAGGTTACTGGATAAAAAAAGAATAAGAAGGTATTAGTAATAAAAAACTGACATTAAAAGAACATGTCTGAAGAGGAGAGAAAAAGTTTGAAAAATGTAGATGGTAGGGAAGAAAGAATTCAGAAGGGTTTTCCAGAGTAAGGGAAGAAACTATTAGAATAGAACATACGCTTGCATCTACGTAGTTATATAGCAAAACGATGAGACCTATTTGCCAATCTAGTATCATACAGTGAGGTATCAAGTAGAAAACAAAGCATTATTTGAATAATTACCATAAAAATATTTGTAGAAAAGACAGAGGGAAGCCACGTCTCGGCGGTAAGAAAGTGACTGAAGTCGAGATGCCAATTCAAGACCAATTATATTGCAGACCGTTCTTCGGATTTTGTCAAAACTCTCGACATATGTGGCAGGTGGATCACATCACATATGGCAGTAAAATTCGATGCACGAACGATTGGTATATTCTTGTTTTATCTAAACTTATTTATAAATGGAACTTTGTCTGTGTGTGTGTGTCTGTGTGTGTGTGTGTATCCGTTACCTATAGACTTCGAAACGGCTGAACTGATTTTCTTGAAAATTTACACAGTTGTACTATAAGCGTCTGCGAGTGTTCTTAGCTAGGTTTTGTGTCGATGTACCCCCGATAAATATCAAAAATCGATAATCGAAAAAATCGGGTTATAGAAGGAGTGGTCCGATTTTAATCAAATTTGATACACTCATAGACAAAGACATAAGAAACAATATTCAGAAGTTTCAAGGTTTCAGTTCTTACATTAGTGCTGAAAATCGATGATATATATATATATAAATCGATACCAGGAAATCAAAATTTGACTTACATCCTTACAACACTTTTCGAAAAACAGAGGAGGTAGAGATAATAGAAGGTGTTTATCGTATTCCTGTTGATCAAAGGAAAGTTCTCGTTGGTTATAGAATTTAGCAGTTATCAAGGAAAGGCCAAATGACTTAGCGGTTAAAATGATGAAATAATGACAAATAAAACTAAAAATAATCAGGGCATAATAACAGAAACATATTGTTAAAAAACGATCAAAATATACTTCAGTATGCCAATAATTTGATGTAAATTCATCATATTCTGAAAAAAATTATAAGCATTAATTTAAAATGTTTTTTTCTTCTTCTCATAAGTTCTATTCTAATAGATTCTATTCTTACATTTCCCAACTCACGAATTCTCATCCGTTTTCTTTCTTCCTTATTACCTAAAGTTAGTCAGTTGAGTGCCATACGTGATACACGCTTTGGGCGATTATGTCTCGAAAGGGACATGACTGACTTGGCAGAAGATTATTCCGCAGTAGGTTGCCATTGCTTTCTGCGGTAGATTGGTTGCCGACCAAGGCTATAGAACCCAATCTGTCCTATTATTTAACCCATAACTGGAAAGAAGAGACGAATTAATACCTTTCCCAACCAACTTTGATGTTCAAAAATTTAAATGTGATTTCAATCATTATCTAATATTTAGGATGTAATAGTCAGTTGAGTGCCATACGTGATACACGCTTTGGGCGATCATGTCTCGAAAAAGACATGACTGACTGGGCAGAAGATTATTCGGCAGTAAGTTGCCATTGCTTTCTGCGGTAGACTGGTTGCCAGCCAAGGCTATAGAACCGAAACTGTCGTATTATTTGACTCATAGCTAGAGGGAGAAAAGATATATTATATTAAGTACTAATTAGCAGGGGATCAGTTTAATACTTTATAACAATATAAAACGGATCCCTCACTTTATACCCAGTAGAAACCTTAATCATGTTTTCAACTATTATATTCAGTCAGTCAGTTCAGTGTCCTACCTGATACACGCTTTGGGCGATCATGTCTCGAAAGAGACATGACTGACTGGGCAGAAGATTATCCCGCAGTAGGTTGCCATTGCTTTCTGCGGTAGACTGGTTGTCAGTCAAAGCTATAGAACCCAGTCTGTCCTATTATTTAA